>JARFNW010143388.1:2500-10156 GCA_031763155.1 Dirona albolineata | reverse complement strand
GTAGTTCGTTTGTTTGCTGACGAAGGGGAGACCCGAAACGTTCATTTGTTTTGTTACTTGTTTGATTTGAAGCTATATCATTTTCCCGTGTTTTTCATACCTTCCATTTGGATTTTTAGCTTCTGGCAGCCCTCATTCCTCTTATTATACAGATGAGGAACTTACTCAAAAGTTTTAACTATGGAATCAGAGAAGGATGTTGGAGTTACTTTCGACAGGAAATTAAAGTTTGATATCCACATTGATGACAGCATTAAAGGAGCTAATACGAGGGGGGATCCAAAAGTTCTAACCCCGACTATGAAGGAAATGTAGCAGAAAGCTGAAACTCACACATATTGTAGTCACTTATTTTCAGTCACCCTGCAATGTCACACATTTCTGCCACCCGTCAATGACCTTCAAAAGTCCTTGAGTGTAATATACCCTTGGTTGATGCTGATGCTGAAACCACTTCTACAGCTGAAATGATGTCATAATTGGTGTGAAAATGTTGACCCTCAAGGAAGTTATTCAGAGTAGGGAATAAAAAAAAGCCTGATGGTACTAGATCCAGTGGATGTGGGGGTGTGAGTGAATTTCCAAGCCGCATTGCCTTTCTACACGATTTGCCTTGATCAGCGTGTGAACAGGGACATTGTCGTGCAGCAAAGGAACTCCTCTGAAGAGTATCCCTCGTCGTAATTTTCATCAATACGGACTGCAATTTTATCAATAAAGATACATACTAGTTTCACACACGCACACACACAAATACACATACACACTGACATCCACATACACACAAATATTTGTGTAACGGCTGTCCAGGGACTTCTCCTGCTGAGCTGTGATTGTCCAAGCTTCACATCCGTACAGTAATGCCGGCTCCACAGTGGCTGGGAAAAGGTCCCTCTTTATGATACTTGACAGGCGAGATTTCCACACAGCTTTCATGTTGTTACAGGCTTGCCATGCCAGAACCTCTCTGCATTTGATGTGTTTTTCACTATGCTCGTGACCATGTGATGGAATCCGAAACCCTGCATATTTGAGCAACTTTTTTTTCTTCATGCAAGTAAATTATCATCCTACATGAAAAATCAATCTTAGCAGCTTTCCATTAGGTTTTTAACATTCAGAGATCCATTTTCATGTTCCACTGTTGTTTGTGTAATGAAAAGTTTTTTCCATGACATGAAGACAAAAAACATGTATCCCAAAGTGCATTTCTTCCTTGCATTTCCAATCAGTTTCTTTGAGAAAATGACAAAAAATAATAATTCTCTCCATTGCACCGTATCTTTGTTTCTGTGATATGATCTAAAAGATGTTACTTTTATTTTTACTTTCTTTGTACCGTATTTCCTTCAAGATTGGTGAACATACTAGTGAACAAGCATACAAATATTTCTTCAAGCACCAAATGCAATACAAAATTCCAAATGCCCAAATTTGTCGTCAGTAATTGTGCTTGGTGGTAAGGTGGTTGTTTAATGGTTATGAAGATTGACTTTGGAAGGTTTTAAAAGATCATTGACTGATGGACATGATAAACAGCATACGAAAATGATTTTAATGAGTTTGGATACCTCAAGCAGGTAAATTCAACTCCCAAATAAGGTCACAGGGTGGGCGTGAAAGGGGTTGGGGGCGGGGGATCAGGAACGTGAATTGCCCTCACGGGCTGACTTCATATAGGTTTAGGCCGAGGGAACTTAACATTCAGAAGATGTTCGTCGTTTAGAATGTTGTTTAATGTTATGATTTAAGTTGATACTAATACGGTCCACTCCGCATAATCACAATTCTGAGGTATTTACTATGTGGAGAGTTGCAGTTGTATTGTTTGTGTTGAATGACTGCCGGTAATGTTGGTTTTTTTGTTAGCTCTGATAGGTCAGTTGTGAAAATTTGTGACAGCTTAGAATTTTTGGCACTCATCAAGTTTCTATTTATTACTATTATGCAGAGCGCCAAATTAAGCGGTTGAAGTTGTGATTCATAAATGACTTTTTTTCATAGAATTAATTGCTTTTCAGAAAACCAAGTTGGAGTTACAGTTAACCAAATTGTGATAAAGCGGAGTGGACTGCACCAAAAAGGATAGTTCATTATCAACATTCAGCATGAAAATTAGCACCAGTTGCATAGGAGCCAGAAAACATTGATGTATTTGAATGTAGGTCTTTACATGTCCATACTATAAGTAAGCTTTTTTTTATTATTCAAAAGCACCATTGTTTTGTCGTTGATAAGAATCATCCACTCAGCTTATGGACTTGACCTGAATATGTGGCCATTTTTATCCAGCCTTCCTGCCATCTTTTATTTCTAATATGTTGATTTTTTTTCCACAGATATTTAGCTGAACAAGTGAAATAATGGGAACGTTTTACAAAATTTTGTACCCCGTAGTCAGTGTATTGAGCTGGATGGTGATGAAAATTGTTGATGGCTTGTTTGCTTTTATCTACAAAGATGAACACAAAATTGTGTCTCAAGTTACAGACCCTATCTTGTTGCAACCTGCCATTGTTCTTGCTGACAAGATCAGATCTAGAGAGGTAATTTATGTTATTAATTGGTCAGTTGGTGAAAGTGGGGGGTGTTGCGATTTAAATTTCACACACTTTAAAACCTCTTCTGGTTATTCTAATCATTAGGCATCTATGGTGATTTTCATCTTATTTGCAGTGTCAGTATATGGAAAGTGGAATACTATCAAATCTCCATAAATAAAATTTGTATCACGAAAGTTCAAACTCTAGTCTTGGTCACGTTGGTCTCACACAAGTAATTTATATATCAATTCAAATTTTGTCCCTGAAAGTTTATTTTAAGTGTCTTCTATCATCATTGGCAATTGAGTTTGCTAATAGTAATAGGTTCAGGAGTCCTGTTGTGTATTTATTTTCACTCCTCTTGCTCTGTCCTTTCCTGATTGCACCTCATCAGTAGTTCCAATGGGTCAATTTCAATAATAATAATAATAATAATAAACTTTATTCATCCTTTCGGAAATTTGTTTTACAAACGTGGACATGCAGGAATGAATAAAAAATATTTAAAACAGAAATACAATATACATAATAATATTATGTTTTACAACAAGTGAAACAGGCTAAAGGCACCTCTAGTACTTGTCACATCCTCCGCTTTTCTTCAGTACCTCCTAAACACACTTTGGCATTGAAGCAATGAGGATTTTACAGTTTTCTCTGATCTGCTTGTCATACCAGTTCAAAAACAGCACCATGGAAATTTCCCTGCGTTGTGCAATCATGATTTTGAAGGCGTTATTTGATGATAGCCCTCAAATCTTAAATCAGGTTTATATCGGAGGAGATGTTTCACTGATTTGTCTCAATGTGTATACATGTAAGTAATAATAGTAGTAATAATCAATTTATATAGCGCACATGTGGTCTTGTACACTTCTTCCTGGTCTCAATCCACTTTGGTATTCTATGAGTTCATCTTCATAAATAAAGAATGAGAAATGATATAAGACAGTGATAAAATATTAGAAGTATGGAAAGACTAAAAGTTGCATAATATCAATAATAACAATAATGAAGAAAATGCAGGAGATCGGAACAGTTATACAATGGTAGCATAGATTGGGATGACTTTGAGGAAATAACAGTGATAGAGCTAAGACAGGCAGTAAAGAAAATAAAGCAGGAAAAGCCCAGGCTCAGATTGGAATGTATGCACAATAATCCCCATACAACATGAATATGGGCCCAGAGCTCTAAAAGAAGAAGATTGTTAATCAAGCTTTTAAAAGAAATTGAATAGTCTTCTCTTTGTCCAAGCGCATCATTAGTCTTGGACAAGATCAATACTGTATACCTTCTTATCATTAACTATTTAATCTTCCTTCTTCTTTCAGTGATATGCAAAAGATAGATAGCATACTGTGGGAGAATGCCATTGTCTTCCGAGGTGCCGATAGTCTGACAGAATGTACACAAATTATTAAGCAAAGAAAGTTATGAGAATAAGAACCATGTATTTATTTTTTTTTATCAGTATCGAGCTGAGGATGTGATGTCTGCATTTATAGCAAGGGCAAAGGAAGCAAACTTTGTGGTTAATGCCATTGTGGGGGAACAATATGACAAGGCGCTAAGGTCAGCCCAGGTGCTAGACAAGGCACTAGACTCCTTGACAAAGGAGCAGATTGAAAAGGGCTACGGTCGCAACAAGAAGCCATTCTTAGGTGTTCCTATGTCTGTTAAAGAAGCGTTTCATTGGATAGGTGAGTTGGTCACACAATAACAAGTTAAATCTGATATGTGTCGAGTTTGGGGACTATATGTTCAATAACTTTTTTTTTTTAATGCAGTACAATAACAGGCATGTGCATAAATTATAAAGCGTAAAGGAGTAGCATCTATGTCTGTTAATCACCTTATAGTTGAATCACCTCTGTGATGTGATTTTTATATTTGTGTTTGTACTCCAAATCGAAGCTAACAGTAATCTGAGCAACACTAAACAATGTGTTGTCTATGATGCCTAAACTGTTTTATAGATTCAATGAAATTCTTTGACCTGCATAGTGATCATGTGCAGATTTTTGAATTTTTGATTGGGATCTGCCTCATGATATGCCCCATTTGAGGCTGGGCATGAGATTGCAGGGCACTTAATTGTTGTCAGGATATAAGGAAAGATTCAGTTTGTTGAAGTTTTTAAATCAATTTTTAAGAAATGAATTGTGTTAAATGTATGGTCTTTTCTATTTCCATGAATCCTGAGGTATGAGCAACACATCAGGAGTCGTGTCTCGCAAATCCATCAGGTCTTATGAAAATGCACCAGTGTTGGCCAACATGATAGATGCTGGGGCCATTCCATTCATTCAAAGTAACATCAGTGAGGTGTGCATGTGGTTTGAGTCTTCCAATTACGTATACGGATGTACCAACAATGCTTACAACTCTTCAAGGATGGTAGGAGGAAGTTCAGGTTGGGACAAGGAAATCTTTTTTTATTATTATAATTTTGCTTACTACTCTGGGTGTCCCACCTTATCGTGGTGGAGAGGTTAGTGTGATCTAATGATTTAGAAGGCTATACAAAATAGGTGCAACCATATTTGGCAAGCTTCTAATGAAGATCCAGACAAAGGGGGTGCAGGGCCTGATAAGGGGTCTTGAGGTGGCAGCCCCACAACTTATCTAGGGTACTGTGGGGTAATTTCCTACATACCCGAAATTACAAAAATTCAAAGAACGACTTTAAGACTCTGGATAGAGTTCAATGGTGAGAGTTTGTCCGCACTTAACCTTACACCAAAAGGTAGAAAGGAAATGATAAAGAAAGAAAGCTCAAATTGATATGGTACTCTCCATCCACCCAGCCGTGAAACGGGTAGCCGAGTCTATTCAGATCTAGCGGAAGTAAAGTCGGCATGGAAAGCAATGTCAAACCACCACATCATGCCGTGTGCCTACTAATACTATTATTCAAGTTTCTACACATGGATACCCTGCGCTCAGTATAGAGAGTAGGGACTTTACTTTTACCATTAAATAACATATTACTAACTATTCAACAAAATAATATTTATTATCATCATTGCTGAAGGAAGTCATTTACGATACCATTACGAAACAAAGGCAAGCTGAATATTTTTTTAATTTGTTTTGTTTTTTCGTTCAAACCTCTCTAACCATAAAACTGTATGGGGGTTAGTTAGCTCCATGTTCAGCCTCAGACAGTGCAAATGGGCAAATTAACTGCATGCAAACGTACCGACGCTATTTACATTATACAATGATAGAAAAAGATAAACCTAGCGATCCTTGTATTGCATAAATGTAAATGTAATGTAAATAATGAATTTATATAGCGCTCAACTTTCACCCTGGAGTGCTCAGCGGTGCTTTACAATGTAAAACAATTATACGATACAATATGTAACAAAGCAGACGTAATAAGATTAAAAATAGAATACAATTCAAAACATCGAGTACAAATTAAATGAGGGTGAAAAATACAATAAAATGTATAATCAGTAAAACTTTAAAAAACATTGCCGAAAAAAGTCAGTTTTTAAAGTTAATAAAAATGAAATAATATCTTATGTCAAAAGTAATTCACATTGGCAGTATGTTTTTTATAAAAGATAAAGATGAAGATATCCCCAGGGGGAAATTTGTCTTTAGGGTCTATTCCGAGGGTAGACCGGAATAACCCAGGTGTTAAAAAATCCAGTGCTTGCACCAGGATTCAAACCCACGACCTTTCAAACCAAAGGCGAGTAATTTAACCACTATGCCACCGGCTCCCCCCCCCCCCCCTTTATAAAAGCACATGCATTGCCATGATGTTTAAGCCTTACACCGAAAGGTACAAAAGGTAAATTGATCAAGAAAGAAAGACATGTATTGCCCCCTATGTACGTACCTGATCTGCAAACTTTTTCCCATTGGCATGAGATGGGTCTGCTCCATAATATCCGTCGGAACCTTCTTTGCATCCGTCATGAGACCAGTAACTGAAGTCAAAGTTGAACTTTTTCTCGTCCCCATCAGAAGGGTTTTTGATGATTGTGGTGGGACCATTCATGTCGACGATCACAGTAGCATTGCGCTGCCTTTCTCGTTTATTGTGAGGCAAGTTAAGGAAAACAAAAAAACGTCGCTGTCTCAAGATATTGGTATTAATTAAGCCTGCCAATTTGATTACAGATTATCATTTTTGTTGAAACCATACAACTGGGTGTCCCTAGCATAATAGTAATAATGACCTGCCGAAGCCATGTTGACATTGGGTGACCCTAGCATAATAGTAATAATGACCTGCCGAAGCCATGTTGACATGAGTGAAAATATAAAATATGTTAATTAGTCCTAGTCTTAATGATTGACAGCATGCTTGCACAAAACTGCAACATTTCGACCATAAACCAATTTGCTGCTGTCACTGGCACCTGATAGTTCTACCACTGCTGAGTGGCTGCCGTCGGTGGGGGCGTCGGTGGCCGAGCAGTGAGCATGACTTGAGTGTTAGTGTTGACAAGCAATGTCTATCATGGCTAGTGAATAGACGGGTGACTGCCTAGGATCTAAACCCTTCAACGACAAAAAAAATTTCTATACATACATAATAAAACAAGGTGACGATTCTACCATGGTTTGAGTTTGTTCACGGAAGTAAATAAAAAAATTGAGTCTAGTCGATTTGAACACTATATTTTAGAAAGCGAGTCTTGAATGATTCAAGGCTTCCAGCCGTAGTTACGTGTGGGGGAAGGACATTCCTATCTTTCATTGAATTGTCCTAAGGTAAAAAGATTCATTCCTGGTGTTGCAGTGCGGTATTTTTAAAGATGTGCTGTGCATATTTCTGTTGGTGCGTTCTGGTGTGATTAGCTTGTTTGTGTGGTCTACCTTGTCAGTGTTGTGATTTATTCAGTAAAGGAGTCATAGTCTTGCCTTCTTTCTTTTTTATTGTGAGGAATCCCAGTTTACATTTTTTCATCATTTGTGTTCTTGATGTCCTAATAATTTTACATAGAGGTGTAAACAGACACTGGGGATGTGCAGAGGGCATTTGTGTCCTTGTGCAATATCTGCCAGTCTTCTGATTTAACATTACAAAAACATTCTCCAACCTATTCGTACATTGGATCTAAATAACGCACCTTAGCAAAACTTT
>JARFNW010143366.1:0-10162 GCA_031763155.1 Dirona albolineata | reverse complement strand
TAAATATATATATATATACTATATATATGCGTGTGTGTGCGCGCGCGCGTGTGTGTGTGTGTGGGTGTGTATGTGTGTGTGTGTGTGTTACTAAACTCAATTAAATGTATCTTATTTAATAAGACAAGCCATATTTCTTTGTTGAAAATAATAATAGCACGTGGTGTCCTGAAATTATTTTTACAAAGTCAAAATGTCAACAAGATAAGGGCCATAACGTGGAGGTTGACTGAGTTTAGATAATGTAATCTGAATAAAAAATATCACGGTGATTTGCCATGCGATGTCGTAAACCTTTGATATCAGTACCATTGGTGATTGAACAGTCGACATTCCAAATACTACCATATGCGCTATAAAATGCCCTCACCACTTCATTTACTGCGTGATTTTGTTTTTTGCTTTGAACCCGTACTATTCCTCTCCATGATTTGTGGGTTTATTTTCTGAATAAAATGTGTGGAGCCGGTTATAAATTCGAAATTGGCGGAAGTCTATACTTATCATGTCAATTTGCCCAACAGAATGTCATGTAGGTCTAGCCACATTATTAAAGACTCTTTTAAATTCTTTTTAGAAAAAAACAAACCAGCTGGTAGACGTCTGGTTGTAGACGTATTATCAGATATTGAAATAAATGTATTAAATTTGGGATTTTAGTATTTTTTTTAAACCAACCTTTTGAACCCTATTTCACTTGTATTATTTCATTTATTTTGTGTTTGGCTGGCTGGAATCAAAATACCCAGTATAGAGAATATTTATTTGAAAACATAATAATGAAAAAAAGGGCAATAACAACCAAAATCGTCAGACACACAGAGTGCAGTGTTGCAGGCAGTAGCAGTTCCTTTTCTTGCTCAAGGAGGTGATGGTGATGGTGATGGTGATGGTGATGGTGATGGTGATGGTGATGGTGGGTGATGATCATGATAACAACGTAGATATTTTGGCATCCAAATCTTTACTCATTTAAAAAAAGACGAACTTAATATTCTATCGAGCTACCCCTATAATTTATCTTTCCACCTCTGCTTAATCATGGCCTTTTTTGAAGGGATGTGGAACGGAAGACGCTGGTTATCGTTAAATCCACGGTCTGTTGTGCAATGTATGATCTGTCACCCCCCTCATCCCCGTCTAGATTATCTCCTTTATTGACATTCATATATTGTTTTCCTTTCGTGGTTTTGAAGAGGAGAATCCTGTCATATCAGAGCAATGAAAGCTTAGATGGGTTTTCCGCTTTTACAAAGGTCGATCTATTTTTAGAAATGATGCATGGAAAGAATGTCAAAACATGGGGATTTGCCGATAAATTTTTAATGACCACCAATGTTGAATAATAGATATCCTTCTCATATTTTTTACATGTAACCAACTGTCATAATTTTCTAATGGTTAGGAAATCAAGCCAAGTTGACAGTCAGTTGTACGCACCCCCTTCCCCCCTTTGAGGGTTTTGGTTGGGGATTGAGGGTTGGTGCTGGTGGGGAAGGTTGGGGGGGGGGGGGTAGAATTCTAGCGACCATAGATCCAATGCCCGTAGAGACCAGAGAGACCTGTGAGATTGTGAGTACCAAATGTAGTGGTTAACGTGGTCGCTTTGGGACGTGGGGATCGCGGATTCGGATCCTACAATAGACCTATGTTTAATGGTGCCTCGAACTCGGAATTGACAGACAAGACAAATGGAATGGATTTCAACAGTAATTATTTATTGTAATCTCAAATCCAAAATGTCATACTTTTATTTCAATGTTTGGTGACTGCCCACCACCCGCTTTTGTAAAACTACCCAGACTAGAGAATTCCACTTCGTGTGCTTTTAGCAGAGTTTGTGTCGCAATATCATTCATGCACAACGCCATGCCATGATTTGCTAGGGAAACGAATAATGACCTGGATCATAACCCGATGTGAATGCTTGTTAACATGTATGCTTAATCACGAACAGACAGAGCAGAAAACACCACATAAACTCCAAAGATGGTCCTATTGCGGATCTCCAAAGCATTTCGGGTGACATAGAATTTGGTACTGTTTTGTTAATTTCACCTTACCTCGCGCGTTTGGACGCTGTTAGAAAAGTAGGTGGTAGATATATGAGATATTGAAATAAATGAAATTTTAGATTTGAGATTCGGAAATAGTTACTGTTGAAACCCATTTCATTCGATTTACTTGATCTATTCTGCGTTTGACTGGCCTGGGGTGGGGCGTGGGGGGGGGGGGGGTGTCTAAGGTATCGAAACACCATGTAGACTTGCGTGGAACGTAAAATTCATTTCACCCGAGCACATTAAGCAGGAGTCGCAGCCTTTAACAAGACCCTACAGTATCGAGATGGTTTTTTAGTTTGTTATCGTTCCCTATAGAACCGTAACTAAACAGTGTAGGGACCAGCTCGGTGTCTGGTCGACAACAGTGTACAAGCAGAAGGCATTGATGCCCAGACCAGGGTAAAGTATCGGAATGGTCATTGGTTAAAAAATCCAGCCCATGTTGGTGTATCTAACTCCGCTTTTTGTTATTTCCAATCCTCGGTTTTTCATTCATTGCGCAATGTTTAGTTGACCGATATTATACATGCAGCTTCCAATGTTCACCTTTATTTCCTTACCAATTTCCTTTCTACCTTTCGGTGAAAGGTTATTTGCGAACAAACTTTCACCATTGGTCTCTATCCAGTGTTTTCGTCTTTGCATCCAAATACCTACACCCCCAATGTTCACCTGTTGAAAAAAAATAGTGTCTGTGTTTGTGTGTGAGTGAGAGTGTGTGTGAGTGTATTTTGATTTTTGATCTTTTGCTTTTTTCTTGTGTTATCCAAACCCCTTTATGTTGAAAAGCAGTGTAGGGATCAAACTCTATATTTTTGCCTCTCTATGGCAACATCACCATCATGCAAACTCACAGACGCCGCAACAATCACGCATTTTCTTGGCACAGAGCTGGGGGGTAAAGTCCAAGGATCAGGAAGTAAGACAGATTAGATGAAATAGGACGCTTTTTGTTTGTTCTTTCCAGACACAACATTATTATTATGCAAAGCAGCGATCGATATACAACATAAGCAACATTAAACTCTGACCAAATTTCAATAATGATTTTAAATCTCTTTTTTTATCCATTAAGGGTAACATTAACAACATATCATCATTGCGTTCAAATGTCTTCCTTGTTCGACAGAAATACATATAAAACAAAGTAATACTATTCGTAATATCATCCATTTATATAGCGCTTGTTCACGATTATTACCACACTCTGAGCGCTTCACATTCGGACATTGCCCCGATGACGTTGCTCAGACAGTCAACAAAAACAGGTTCCCCCGCCCCCTCTCTCCCCCCTGAGTAAAGAAAAGAAACGAGGCATTTTATGGGTTAAATGACAATAGATAAAACTCATGGAATGAACTTGTCACGAAGATGATATAACAAATGTCCTTTTGAGAATGATATAGGACATTGTATTGACATTATTTATTGTCATGCGATTTGACCGTACTATTCGAGAAACCACCACCTCATTCTCCTCATTCGCCTGACCGGGATTGTCGTAGAAGAGACATGAGAGACGATTCCATAGACAATCTTCTCCATCCGGGTCTGTCCCCAGCTTTCCTCAGGAGTGTTGGGCTGTCCATCCTGATCCATTCTTTTATGTTGTCCGTCCAGTTTTTAGTTTGCCGTCTCTTTTTCTTCCTCCTTCCAATGTTCCCTGCAGAACCGTCTTTGTCAGGGCATTGTGACGGGTCACGTGCCCAAACCAGGCACGTTTCCTGCGTTTGACGATTGCAAGGAGGGAGTCCTGTGGTCCACTAAGAGATGTCACCCTGATGTGCACATACTCATTGGTTTTATGTTCTCTCCAGATGATACCCAGTAATCTTCGGTGGCTTTTGTTTTCAAATGTTTTTCAGTTTTCTGGTCGTTTCAGCTGTCCAACTCCCGCACCCATACAGGACGATTGAGAGGACAAGAGCGCGGTAGAGCTTGAGCCTGGCAGGAAAACATATAATAATAATAATGGCATTTATATAGCGCTTATCCACGATCATCACCATGCTCTAAGCGCTTTACAGTAGCACATAGCTGCTTGCTACTCCATATCTTGTGGAGCTTTGCCATTGCGGATATTGCCATGGCTAGTCGTTTCTTTATTTCTTTTGCAGATCGTGATCGTGGCTCCGAGATATATAGATATTATTTGAACGAGTCTACCACTTCAATTCGAGAAATACCGGACCAATAAACATTAAATTGAGCGTTTAATTTTGATGCCCTTTAACTCGGTTAATTCCTTTGAGGTTTTCGATTCAACTGATTCCCCGATGTCAATATAGTGAAGTCACCTACGTACACAAACGAACGGTCGTTCTTTATACAACTTTAAACCGTCTATTGAATGATGGTAGGCCCTCGATTTCGATGATGGCGTGACCATGGACCTATCTATCCTTATGTAAGTGGGCGTCACCCCGTAGGTCAAGTCTTGTGGTCCAGTAGCTTGCTCATTTCTGGCATGGCAGTCAACTTTATACAAGGATGAATGCTGATGATAAACAGTTGCATATAAATACCACCCACAGACGTGCAGGATGCCGTATCAAGCTGCTCTATATATAAATATAGGCCAGAAAAAAAGGGAAATTGTATATAATAATTGTGGGGAGTCGGTGGCGCAGAGGTTAAGTCACTCGCCATTGGTTCGAGAGGTTGCGGGTTCAAATCCCGGTGGAAACACTGGGTTTTCCCCCCTCAAGATTGTGATCCCACTTTGCCACGCTGCACGTCGAGCAGACGTCTGGGTTAATCCAGTCTACCCTCGGAATAGACCTTAAAGACACATTTCCCTTTGGGATGAATACAGGGAATTTATTTATTCATTTTCTTTCTTTTCTTTTCTTTAAAAAAAAACCTATACATCGTTCGTCCACATTATAATATGGATTGACTAACATTGAGTTCATTTGGGTGAGACCATCGTTAGAGCGATTCGGTGACTTCTGTCAATGGACATAATTTGTTTGTCCCCAAAAGCTACGAATCTACATCATCTGCATACTACACCCATAATGGCCATCCTCCGTCTAGTTAGCCCTTAGTCACGTCAAGCCCAATTACTCTAGGTTAACTCTACAGAAAAAAATAGTTGGATTAACATTCCAAATTAATGTCCACATCATCATGTGTCTGGTTTGCTATTAACTACATATTCCGGTGGCGCAGTGGTTACGTCACTCGCATTTGGCTTGAGAAGTCGCGGGTTCGAATCCCGGTGGTAGCATTGGTTTTTTTCTCTCTCAAGAAGTCATCGACATTATTGAGTACTAGCTAGATAGCGAGCGATTACGGGATTCTGGGCGATACATGAAGACCTGCACTATCCATACGTTGTAGGAGGGTTTTACCGGAAGCGAAATATTTCTCTATATTATGTTCTTACTTGTAGACAGCTAATTTTGATCTGAATTGGACTTTAATTATCAAGGTCCCAATCAAAATTGTATGTTCAATTTTTTGTAAATTTGGGAATGTACTTTAAAAAAAATTGATATACAAAAAATGCAATTTTTACGGTAAAGTTTGTTTGTTTGTTTATCGAGTCCCCTTTATACCGAAAAAAGCAGTGTAGGGGCCAGCCGTGTATCAAGCTCTGAAGGGTGTACATGACAACTGGCAGTAAACCCAAATGACAACGAGGACTAACACCACTCATCACTTTGCACATTGCTAGAAAGACTCTGCATCAGAAATCAAAGACGAGCAGGTGATGAGCCCACCGCGTACGGTAAAGTTGATGAATAATGAAACGGCATTTATATAGCGTTTATTCACGATCATCACCATGCTCTAAGCCCTTTACAGTAGCACATTTACCTCGAGGTAAGCAACGGAACACTCAACACATAATACGCCACACGCTGCCTGTTAGGCGCGAATGCAATTTTTGGACAAGGACACTAAACGCTGCTTACAACTGTGTAATAAATGTTGGTAAAATGACAATATTGATAGTTGTCGGGAAAATTTGTAAATAGTTTTCTTAGTCCGTGGCTAGTGTGCTGGTGTCGAAATCGCGAGATCCCGTGTACAAATCCTGAAATGCCGGGGCCCGACGTTGAGTCTTTGGGAAAGAATCTTTACATACATAGAATTCTTAATAGACTCATTGCGCGAATGAGTACCCATGTACAGAAAAAATGAAAAAGAATGTATTATAAATAATTTTCTGTAAGTATGATGCGCCTAACAAGCTGCCATACAGTATGTTCTACAGGGAATTACGGCGGACTTTTATTGGTGAAGGCCCGGTTAAGGAGAATGTGATGGATGATGTAAAGTCTAAAGTCTGTGAGTTCGTGCTTGACCAGTACTGACCACAAACTCATTCCGAAGGGCTCAATGGGAGAACCAGTGATATCATATTTTGAAAAAAACCCCGAAAAATATGCTTTGGAGACTTACTGGGTTAAAAAGAAAGCATTTTCCTATAGTGCCTTTTGTTATTCAGCCCAAAAAAAATAATTGCCTTTGTAAAAATAGTGATTTGCAGCCACTTGACAGCTCAAATAGACATCTAAATGAAATGTGAGAAAATTAATATTGTCTGGTCAAATTTGACATCACTGGTTTTTCCATTGAACCCTTCATAATATAATTTAAACTCCGTCTGAAGGCGTTTACAAAATACTTATTCTTATAACTCCCACACCACTCACCCCCCCCCCCCTTATTTTGCCTCTCAACCCCCCCCTCCCCCCGCCCCCACCCCGCCCGTCACCCACGACCATACCGTTAGCGAAAACTGCGGCATGCAGTAGGTATTTAGAACAATTCGACATCGAGTAAAAAAATGTTTCCAAATCCCAGAATAAATCTCCTTGTGTTTGTTATCAGAATCTGTAGATAGATTATGATACGGTACAGCTCCCTCGTTCCATGGGCGCACATGGGCGCAATCGGCAGGGGTTCCCCCTCGACACAAGGGTCCCCCCTGTCGAGGGGGCGTTCGCCCACGGTAAGATATGGAGCGATGAGTCGCCGCTGGAGGCAATTGGAGCCAGGGGTGAGATGGCGCCAGGGCTCATTGAAGACGGGATTGTTGAACTTGTTGGGGAATTAGCTTGGGTGATGGGCCGTGCAGGGGCGTTGCGTGAGTGGGTTGAGGAGTGGGGCTGATTAAGTGGATAGGAGGATAGTTAAGTTTTGGAAATTATAAGTTTAATGTAAGTGGTATGTAGTTAGTTGTGTATTATGTTTACTGAAAATCAAATTATATTTGTAGTCTGTCTGTTTGTTATCTGTTTCCTTTGGTATCGTTATTAATTAAACAGTGTAGGAACCGGCTCTGTGTCTGGTCGAGGACCATGTACACAGCAGAAGGCATTGATTTGAATACCCAGATGAAATGAATCCTTGTGAGTGTGTAAGTATGTGCGCGTTCGGTACATACTTTGGCCTGCTACATAGCTCGATATACTTGACTAAGATGGAGGAAGAGATAAAAAAGAGAAAACAATAAAAAAAGAAGAGAGAGAGAGAGACAGAGAGAGAGAGAGAGAGAGAGACAGAGAGAGAGAGAGAGAGCGAGAGAGAGAGAGAGAGAGAGAGAGAGTCAGTTGCCGATCGGCGTGGACAAGCAGCAGCCAATTCCTATGCCTATATTATAGAATCCACTGAGACCGACCAACCGGTCCGCTATATTTTGTACCGCAACTTTCACCGACATTGTCACCGACCACCGACGCACGTTTATTTACAGGCAATAAAACTCACGGACGTTCTATTCACATTGGAGATCATTCTATTATCGCTTTTTCTTCTTCTTTCCGTTCCAAGTTTGTATTGGACTGGCTTAGTGGCATTGATTTATTATTGATTGATTTAGTTATTGATTGATTTTCACTTATTGATATTTATGTTGCTATTTAATTTTTTTTCATACACGAGTGATGAAGGTGTGTAAAAAAACTTGTGTAATAATTAATGGATCGCAGCTCAATGGAGGCTTGTTGAAATTGATGAATTATTCATTAGTGTAATTTATAATTCAGGTTGGTTTTTGTTTTCCTTCATCCTTTCATTTGTCGTATTGTGTAATGTTTAATATAGAACCATGTTCACCTTGTAGCCGATGACAAATGGTGCCATAGGAGAAAAAGAAAAAGAAAATAATGTCGAAAAAAGCGTGACCCTAGTTTTTAACTTCGATAATTTTGTTACGAATGAGGTGTGCTTCAAAATTATGATCATGTTTCACATGTAAAAAGCAGTAGAATAGTAATATCATAATCTAACACATATTTGTTTTATTAGTGATTGTTCCTAATTAACAAAGTATATGGTCAATCAGTCGCTGTTTAGTGCTGTCAATCATTGAAGCTACTTTACATACTCCATATTTTCACCCACACAAATTTTGATTATATTAGGAATCGTAAATTATACTGAACATATAATATTTAGCGCTCAACTTTCACCCTTAATGATTCTTTATAGTATTGTCTCGTGACTATAGTGATGCTCAAAGATGTCCGGGTGGATGCCTCTGCAGAAGCGAAAAATCAAAAATAAACTAGCGATAAGATAATATAAGATCAAATGAAGTGAAATGCAATGGATATATAAATGAATTTGAATATAATACCCAACAAACTTATAACTAGACCTATTAACAAAAACAAAACAAAAACAAAAGCAAATAAAGAAAACAATAAACAGGCCAAAGTCAAACAAACAAAACGAAACAAAACAAAACAACACAACCAAATAAATAAACATCAGACACACAACAACAACAACAACAACAGCAACAACAAAACAAACAAAAACGTACAGGGTGTCAGACAGCCAAACGAACGAGCAAACAAAAATCTCAACGAATTGGCCTTGCATCCTTACTCCATTTTTATTATGATTTTTACGTTTATTTTGTTGTTTTGTTCAGAGGTCGTGGACATGACATCAACCAAAAAACTTAGATTTGTTTTGATTATTATTCAAATGCCACCGTAGTATAGAAAAACGTGTTTTGAATAATATGAAAGTGGTAGAAAAGGATCAAAGTTGATTAGCAATTTACTCATCAATTACTCTCTCACTCACTTCCATATTTTACTTCCTTCTTACTTACTTCTTTTATTCTCAGTTGCTTACTTACTTTCTTACTTACTTACTTAAATTCAAATTCACGTCACTTACCCAAATGGTCACTAAGTAGTTAATTGTTTGTATATTTGTTTATTTCATTGAGGTTTTTCTTTTCTCTCTACATCGTTTTGTTATCTCTTTTTATAGCCATTATATTACAATATTGGTTGAGCCAGTGTAAGTAAATCTGATATGAAATTCAGTCTCAAAGTTATAATTACCGAGTGTGATCAATACAACGTCAGTTATTAATATAAATACCGAAGAACAAAGTCGCTTGATGTGAAAAGTATGACCTATATAATTTCTGTGATTGTGTGATTCTGAGGAAATTATGTCTCATATACGAAACAGGTAGCATATATGTCACATAGAAGAGGAATGATACATTACATCATCATGGTACTGCTGCTATTATGACAAACATCATGACAATGCATAGCTATTATGAGAAACATCCGGCAAGAGGCAAAATGATGAGAGAGCCATAATGGTGGACGTTCATCACCTTTATCGTCTCTTCCGTCACCATTATCGACATCATTATCATCATCTAGTATTATCGAATTGTGTTGCATTTTTGTAGCATTCTGTGGACAACTCCAATGGATAATAAATATAGAATGTTCCGGTGTAGAGGTGAGGCTTTTCACTCATTTAATATTCTATCATGTATTCATTCATACTTCATTAGATGATTACTTCATTCATTCATTCCTTAATTCATCCATACACCCATTAATCAATTCATTCATTCATACATATTATATTCATATTATTTATTCTTTTATTCCTTCATTCATTCATTTTCTAATCATGCATTTATTCATCTATATCTTACCTCCAGCTATCATAATAATTATAATTATTATGATAATAATAATGATATAATAATGATAATAATGATAATGATAATAATAATACTAATAATAATAATAATAATAATAATAATAATAATAATGATAATAATAATAATAATAATAATGATGATGATGATGATG
>JARFNW010143333.1:0-10165 GCA_031763155.1 Dirona albolineata | reverse complement strand
AGAGAGAGAGAGAGAGAGAGAGAGAGAGAGAGAGAGAGAGAGACACACACACACACTCACTCACACACACACACACACACACACACACACACACACACACACACACACGCACACACACACACACTCACACACAGGGGGGATGTTAAATTACAATTAACATAAAACAATGATTTTCTAAAACAGTGAAAAATTTAACCGTAATTTACCCCCTCTCCAGTTGCATGACTAAAAGAAAAAGAAAATACTTTTTCACTACAGGGAAGTGCATGCAAAACAAAAATTTCAAGCAATTGCACCACAAAATAGCACTACAACAATATAGATATAGAAGTGTATTAAAACACTGGGGTAAATCATTTACAACACAATCTTTCTTTTTTATTAATTATGTGACAATGAGAACACAATTCTTAAGAAAACCAAAATGTCAACAAGTCTGTAAGTACGGAAAGCAAATGAGACAGTGACAAACAGTAAACATCAACATTTTATAACATTGATAATATTCATCAACACTCTTCTTTCTTTTTTTTCTCTTTAACAATACTGAATATAAAATTCGTGATCTGATGGAAAGTTATTAACTTGAAATTTAGTGAACTTAACAAAAATTTGAAGTAGCCAGGTTCATAGATCTGTTCATGCACAACAGAGTAAATATGAATCTGACATTTCTAGAGTCCCGGTCACCCCCTAAGATCCTGCTTGAGACATGAAACAGAATTTCTCAAATATATTCCACCCCTCTCAATCACATCTATTATTTGACCAAAGAAAATCTATCCCACACCCTGTTTGCCAATCCAACCTGTGACAATGACAGGATGACATTTAATTCTCGTCTATCGAGAGGATCGCGGCCTTAGATAAAAAGAATATTGTATGTAAATTAAGACAAACTTATTTACTTCTTTTTTTCCCCTGCCACTTGCTATTCGGGAATGTACCAAAATTTATTTCTCCCACTTAGGTACTCATTAAATCTATTGCAGTAGTATTTGGTCAACGTATTCTTTTAAAAATAGGAGTCTTTGGGATCTTCAAACACAATGTCTTCCACTAATTAAGTCTTATATTTGAACACATAATCAAGAGTGATATAAACCTTTGAGTAGATTAATCTTCTAAAATAAATGTTAATGTTCATTTCTTTTCATAAAAATAACATCTAAGCACGAGCTAAGAAAGTTCCACCAGATCGTGTCACATTAAGTACTATACCATTAATACTATATATTTTTACATGAGAATCATTTTGCTTTCATATATGACAATTACACGAAAAGTAATGACGAATGATCACATTGCTGTTACTTTACGGGAATGGAGAAAACTCAATTTTAAGCTTTTGGTCATATTTATTTACTTTGGTTTTGTTTGGGTTTTTTTCTTCATCAAACTTCTTTATAACCCTTCAGATAGCACAGTGTGTTAAACATTCAAATTGAGTTCAAAGACTACGAATGTACAAAACATGCAGATTAATGTTAACAACACTGTGTATTCAGGCTTTATACGCATTTCACAATTTCATCTCCATGAAAAAAGGTCCGCAAAACTCCAAGTTCCAAACACAATAAAAACCATCCGTCTTAACCATATGAATTAACAATCATCAAAGTTACCATCCGGAAACAGTAATTGTAACTTGTTTTTTTACTTAGTTTAAAAACTCTTCCAGGGTAATTATTGTAGAGCCATAATCTCTTTTCCCACCCCCCACCCAACCCCTTCCTTTAAAAAAACCCCCAAACATTTAAAAACATTTATAAAAAAAGGAAGCTTGAAGCAAGCATGGGAAGCAAGGGAATGCGCAAATCACTACACATATCATCAATGCAATGGAAACACACACCACCGTGATGTGAGGGAAGAGGACAGGGTTACCAAGACAGAAAGGAATAACATCTTACGGAGGAGGTGGAGGGGCCTGAGAGGGGGCCATTAACTGACCAGGCCCCACGTGGGCTATATGACTGAAGGTCAAGGGCCCACTTATCTCTCGGTTTCTGCGGTCGGGTCTGTTGGCGAGGAGCACACAAGACAAAAATAAAAACTGCAGTCACATCAAAAGACACAAGACACAAACTGTTTACTCTAACTAAATCTCTGAAATGCAAGCTGGCACAGCTTATTTCTCACCATGCAAAAATCACAATGCCATGTTAAACAGGAAAAAAATATCCTCCCTCCCTCCCATATACAACCCTTCAAACGCCCTTCCTTTATTTCACTTCCAATTTACAATTTCCCTTCCCTATTCTCCTGTAACAGTTCTTAATAATGATGGGTTCTTCTTTAATTGAAGGTGAAATACCTTAATCACATTGCATATTATGTATGTAGTAGATGTCTTTATGACATAATATATCCATATATCCCTCAAAAATAATCCTTTGAAAAGAGAACAAAAATATTTTTAAAAAGTGCATTAAGAATTAAGGTAATATCAAAAACCAGTGGCAGCATTTAGAGCACCTTCATATTGTTTCAAGGAAAAAAAAAAAAAAGGAAAAAAAAAGAGAAAGTGCTTTGAAAAGAATTTACCGTATCATTTTTTGACACATCTTCCTTCAGGACAAGCATTAATTCACAAACAGGGTTTTAAGACTTGAAATAGGTATTACAATCATTACATTCGGTCGAAAAACATTTACATGACAAATTAAACATAATGAATATCAAAATTAAATAATACCAAAAAACTGATTAAAATGCAACCATACACTACTTTCATGTGTAGGCTGACTGTTAAATAAAATTTTGGGAACGGCAGCAGACAAAAATAAATATGTGGGTAATAGAAAATGTAGTTAAAAAATCCATGAATTTTTCTGGAGTTAGTCATGCACAAAATGCTTACTGACCATTACACTTGCAATAGATAATCATTCAAGAGCACGGGTTGCCACCAATGACCACTTATTTGAAAACAATAAGCAACCAAAGGTAGTATATGCATAAAGTAATCAGCCATTCTCTTTCCAACTGTACTAAATGCAATAAAAGGTTTTAAAGCTCATAAAAAAGACCAACTTACAGGTTGAAAATAACGGAACTGAAGATACAAACAACGAGGCATGTAAAAAAGTTGGACATCGAGTTCGGACAGACAGAAAGAGCAAGAAAGGATGTATCAATAATAAGCAGCGGGAAGATTAATGTCTGGAAAATGTGATGGGACCACACACCATATCGCATTGGCCAAAGGGAGGGGATTTCATTCATGTTCTCTGTTAATTAAAGCGGTGGCTTTTCCTATAAGATGTTCAAACATCTTGAAATTCATATTTTTAAAAATAATGTAAAAGCTGTTCCCCTCTCGCCTTTTCGGTATCCTTTGGTAATACTCTTCAGTGAAAAGTGCAAAAATCACCAATATAAAAATGTAAAATACATGGTTCCTCTTAAGAAAAAAATTGCACCCAGCTTATACATTGGTAAACGAAAATCTATAAGAAATAATTCACAACTTCATGAAATAAATGAACATGAGGTATGAAAAAATAACTAATGTTTAAACAGAGCACTTACGCCTTGCTAGCTCGTTCCTCTTGGTTACTTTTGATGGAGAATCTACGTTTATTCCTGCTGTTCTTCTGCTTGAAAATTTCCATAACACACAACTTGTCCTCATCTGAATACAAACATATTAAAAGATTGCAGTAGATTATAGAAAATGATTATCAATTTCATAAGGTTGAGCGTGGGGGGATTATAGGTATCAATACACAGGAAGATGGCAATTCATTTTCCTATAATATTTTTTAAACAACAAAACATTTCCGACAACAACAAAAAAGGGACCTATTCAACCGCTTGACATTTAATCACCCCCTAACAACATTTTCTCACCAAGAATATGTGCAATTAAATCTGACAAAACTAAATCCTATAATACCATGCGCATACCTTTAGAGACATCCTTCAGAAAGACAATGTGTTGCGAGTCAAATGTGTTCAGCAGACTTAGTGATCCATCTTTGTTCAGGGGCTTTGACTGAAAAGAGTTAAAATGTGAAAAAAAATTAAATAATAATGATGATATACAAAATGTGCAATACTTCAATATCTATCAGTTGGGTGTAAGCATGGGTCAATCATACATCGGACGCAAAAGGTTTTCTTGTCAATTCCAATCCAGTGGCCAAAATGTGTATGTACTCTCAACACCATCGGTAACGTAATGATGCACCCAAAGTTGAAATTTAAAATAATAATAATACATAGCATAAATAGATTGCATAGACAAGTTGCTCTTAGGTGGGGTCGGGGTTGTCGTTTTTTTTAATACATCCCTTATTTTGATATGATAGAGCACTGTACCTCTTAGGGCACTTAGATTCCTAAAAATTAGCCACACTGACTCAGAACAGAAATTATCTCATCATCTAATTTTTATCAATACAAACACTGATTAGGGTAAAAATACAAGTAAATAACCCCTCAACATAGGACAACCATTTCAAAACTATCTGGCGTACCATAATCTTGATAGTTCAGAGAAGTGTTTAAAGACAAATCTGACTTTTATTCTGTTTTCCAGGGATTACAGGATATTGATATGGCCTCCCTAAGGTCCTGAAGGTCAAGACTTAAATTCAGGTTAAACTCAATAACCCTTACCTTTTTCAAGCACAGAGTTTGCACCCATTCACATGCGTTAACATCAAACACAAATATGGAATTATCTGTGTAGCAGGATAGGTAGGGTGAGGAGTAGCCTGTGATAAGCGAAACAGTAGAAAATATCATAGATTTAATAACTAATCCAAATAGGATAATCATGAGTAGAAAATATAATAATGAAGACAGCATTCATATCTCTCTTTATAAAGTTAAAGATGGGTTTATAGTCTGTACAACTACAGGCTCACATATGTTACATAATCTAACCTACAGCAGACCATGTCATTCAAAATATCAGAGTCAAATGGAGGAAAATGTGTAAGGAATTTTTCCCAAGAACTCAATGTTGGGCCTTGTAAGTAAATAACCCAAAACAATTAACAAACAGTCGTAACATTTTAATGTATCTAGCTATATAAAATGGCAAGAAAAACCATTATGTCTTATTGGAGATACAATAAGATAGGATAGGATACAATTTATTTATGGATGGCTAAATTTACAAAAAGATTTTGATGATCTGTTCCCCCATTCCTTTTGTATATAACATCTACAGTACTCACTGACAGCAAGCGGTTGCGCAGGCCATAAAACCTCTTCAGCCCGACTCCTGTTACCGTTGCAGTCCACATAGATTCCAACAACTGTAAATACAAAGACAGTATATAAAGTTATTCACTGGATCTCTCTCAGTGATCGACAATGTGCTTTTAATACCATGCTCTTGTGACACAATATCATCAGCACATGAATTGTCAACAGTGGGGGTTAATGCTCTCAGTAACACAACTTTTAAGCCTGCTTTACTGGTGTTTAAAGGTGGGACAATATCTTGAAATTCATATTTGTGGTTAAGCCGATGAGAGCAAAAAAACCACAAACCAGCCAGGTGGTCACAAGCAATGTCATCTACATCTTGAATGAATATTTGAACAAGTTACAGAACAACTGGGAGCTGCCACCTAACTCGCGAATGGCAGCGCTTGTGCAGATATCAAATGTGAAAATTCTGATTGGGGTATTTAAGGACATCATTTAAAAGAAACAAATTTATGGGAGAGATTGTTGGATGGCACATACAAATTCCAAGAAGAGGTGTAGACTAACACAATATAACAAAATAAAGCTCTTAGTTTATGTATGAAGATCAAAGTAAAGAAGAATTTTAATTTTTTTTACCACAATCTACAAAGACAATACATTTGAATCTATCTTTATTTCTTTGTCATTTTCCCTATACTAACTATCATAATCATAATGATTACATTTCTTCCGTCTCTATTTTTTTCTTGACATCTGCTACTATAATGTGAAAGTATCAATGCAAAGAAATGTTTACTTATGATAGAGTATAAAAAATTATCAACAATAGCCATGGACACAGTATCAATGTAAAGACTGACAGAAATCCCAAACTTACTGCTGAAGACCAAGAGGTATTCTTTTGAAGACAATTCCACAGCTAGCATAGCATCAATGGGATTTTGGACCAGGAAATTCATACTGCTGTCTTCCGTATTAACTAAAGCTGAAGGAAGGAAGAACAAAATTATATCATTTCAAATATAATCTCATCATAATAGGTACAGTCATGATAATTGAATTGCATATACGTCTCTGAATTGTTTGTATCATATCAATTATCAAGATATCCAACTCCTTAGTATTAAGTTTAAATTTTCATCAATTCTGAAATTTGCTTAATTCTGTATGTAGGCACTTTTTTTCGACAAATATATGCCTTTGCCAGCACTAAGGTTGAAAAACTTTGCATTTGACAATACTTATTTGGAGATGTGGGACAATAAATTGTATGTGCATGTTTTGCACTCCATCAGAAAGGAAAAATAATTTGTTCATTGAAATGTTACACCACTTACTCATTGGAGCTGCATCGCCTTGGACACTGTAGATTGCAAAACAGGATGGATAACCCACACAGAGACGATCACTCATTACCTCTATACATTGCACTTGGAGAGGCACCTGTTGATAACAAGGAGTTTAACAAAAATGATTCCCTGGCATCAATATTAGACATTTGTTCTCAATTCTTGGTAAATTATATCATATATTTTGCTGGATCCTTCCACCTGAATAATATAATTCCCTTTCCCATTTCCCAATTCATCTCGATTATTTTTCTATGTCTGAATCATAATTTTGGCAGCTGGGTTAAAAGTGATATCTATTCATCATAGAAATTAAGCTACATTTTCCTATTAGAGCATATTTTGAAAATCTTCAAGTCAAATTCCATTCAAATTATAAAAACTGCTGTGTAGGTGGATATAAACAAAACAAAAATTGGTGACCCTGAAATGCTTATTCCTCCCATTATACTGCCTGTCTGCAACTCACCTGAATATCCTTCATTTTCCTATATCGCTGTCTCGTTTTGTTGATCTCGTACACCTGAACTGTGCGCTTGATGGCCACACAGACCACGCATATGTTCCCACCCTGCGGGTTACGCACCATGCCATAACAAAACGTTTGACAGCCTTTGGTTTCCATGATTTTGACAGGGTCAGATTCCTGTCCATCTAACGCTGACATGTGTAATAGCTTGATGTGCCGCTGCTTACCTGAAAAGTTAAAAAAATTCATCTTCTACTGATATTATCTTTCTTTTTTTTTTCACATCCTACTTTTAAAATATTTATCAAAGTATATTTATGACAGCTAAAATGATTAATTAAGAACATTTCCTGTTTCCCAACAACACACACATTTTCAGTCCATTTAAGTGGAAATATGAGTCAATTTAAACACATTCATTAGAAATTGAATTTCTCATTTAAATAGTAAAATAAACAGTTTCATAAAAACAATATTTACCACTGATGAAGACTATCAATCCCATCTGTTGTTCTAGCACCATTTCAATTTGGTATACTTGCTTTCGTTCACTCCTGTCTCCTATTCGTATAATGTCTGTGATGAGAGGATCATTTTTACAAAATTTAAAAATGGAAGAATTATTTTTTAAAAGAGGCAATACAAAACAGACATGTAACCGGAGCATAAAACAGCTCAAAATCATTTTCCATAGCAGGGTAATAAATCTTACATTTTAAGCAGAAATTACATTTTCCCAATCTGTTGACAGAATTAAACTATTCTTTTTATAATGGTGATACCTTTTGGCAACAAGATAAATTTGAACCACGACTGGGCCGTAAAACAAATGTATCAAACTAATTCTAGCTAAACAAGAAGAAAAAATATAAGAAATAAAAAGGAAAATGTCTAACCCCTTTATTTAAACTAATTTGCTTAACAACATGAAAAGAAAACAACAATAAAAATGTGCCTTCAACAACACAAATCCATTAGTTACTTTCCCTTCTTTTTTCTTTTTCACTCCTTAGAGGCCTATGCAAATAAAGTATGAAGAATGCCATTTTGGATAATTGACAAAAAGATATATTCTATTACTTACGATCTTTGCTCAGATCAACAACATACAGCCCATCTTCTGTTCCAAGGACAATTCTAAATGGATCTTTAGAAACAATAAAGAAGAAAATATTAATACTAATACTACTGCATTAAAAACTAAGAACAAATTTTTTTTTAAAGTAAAAACATTAATTATCATAGAATCCAACATGGTATGGTATAGATTGATCTTTTTCAATTCTTTATAGCGCATTAAAAATAATGTTTTAAAAACAAATAATGAACTATCGAAAGGCATAAACACAATAATCCATCATTAAGTATTAAAGCTGAGTGAAAGGAACCTTTAAATTTAATTTCTAGCTCTATCACATTCTCACCAAGGACAGCTGCACACAGGGTGGTTTTCACTAGGGACAAGGAGTTATCACATACTTCTTGAGCGCTGTAAACCTGTTAAAAAAACAATTGAAAACAATTTCTTTTTAAAGGAAAATGTTTTGTTGGGTTTTGGGGGTTGGTTGTTTGGGGGTTTTTTCATCACAATAGGATTTACTGTCATCTTCTTTGCCAGATAACAATTATCTTATGATTATTAATATTTCTTCACAGATGCTTGATACCAGACAAGGGTTTTGAAAAACCTATTCTCAATTTGTGATAAGAATATCTCAAGTATATTATTATTTATATTAATTACTCTACTAGAGATGTGCATGAAGATGTCTATTGACATTCCCCCCTTATGATTTTCTTCAGTTTGCCATTTTATCATTCAATAGCATTATTTTGATTTTAAAATAACTAAAGTTGCTAGAATTCACTTATGGTAAACACAGCAAAGTTTCAAGTAAGACAGTCACATTAACAAAGGTACCAGTGTAGGTAATGAACGTATGCGCAACTTTGCATCTACTAACCATGGCAGTTGAAGATAGGGTTCTTTCTTCAGTTTAAATTATTAATATTTTAGAAAAATTAAGCACATATTTGAATAATTTCTAAATATGCCTATCTAAGCAAAAGTTAATGAGTTCTTTTTTATTCCTTCCTTTCAGAGCTCAACATTCATTTCGAAGCAATGTAAATATTTTACTCACACTCTTATTGGGTAGTCGCATATTGCATAGCAGTCTATGCATCTCTATGAGAACAGTGAGCCATTTGTCTTTCTCTTTCTCACTTTCAGCCAACAACAGAATTTGGTGGTTGGAACCAGGAGGATTCATTTCAGAAGTTGTGACCTGAAGGAGGAGAAGAGGTGAAATGGTTATAGTCTGTAATTAAAGATCCTTTTAAATAATACAAACAAAGAGCAAACTCCTAACAGAAAATAGTAAAATTTAAAAATAAAATTTTTTGAAAGTATGTATCCCTCATTGATGTGAATGACTGGCATGAGTACTGATAAACTGTTAACTGCTTCATTTGATGAATTTTAAAAATCATATCTTTCGCTTCTTCAACATGATTCTTCCAAATAGGGAAATAATAATGGAAAATGATTCCATACATTCAAGTCCCATGCGTCTAACTTAGCTCACACACAGCACAGATGAGCAAATAAGCTTAAACTTCATGACAATTTTGAAACCATATATATGACATTTTAAAAGAATGCCATTTACTGTATACATTTCACTTTTATTCCCCCAATCCACCTCTTCATTTCAACATCAAGAAAAAGTGGTGTAGTGATTATTCCAGTACTATATAACCTAAACAAAAAATCAAAAGTTCAAACTTATCATTTTACCATAATAGTCATGGAATTCTCTTACCTCTGGAATGCTACAACAAAAATTATAAAATACTTACCCTAAAAATGCATGGTATATCCTTCTTGTTGGCATGAATGACATCACTGGGGGCAACAGCGGCTGCAGAAAAATATTCATCCCTGGAAAAGAAGAAGACATTTGTTTGTTACAACACCAGTAACAGCTAATGTTATACTGAGGTTGGAATAAATGTATAAGAAACATGTTAAATAGGTAACATGAAACTACCATTTTAACAAATAAAAGAAACAAAAGAAAGAAAAGACTGCCAACTAGAGTAGCTTGACCACTTGCGGCCACGAGCAATCTTTTCCCCATGATAACACATCTATATAAGTGAAGTAAAATAA
>JARFNW010143311.1:0-10166 GCA_031763155.1 Dirona albolineata | reverse complement strand
TTATTTGATGTGCTGCCGTATTTTACAATTTAACATTTAGACGTGGATATATTAGACATGAATGGCGATATTCATTCGTTAGATTCTGACCATGGACGAGGCAGTTCATTTGATTATATAACAAGTGTGGCTGCGCTTACAAAAAAAAAAACGAACCCAAAAAAAAGCAAAAACAAAAAAACAAAAACAAAACAAACCCCAAAAACAAACAAAACAAATACCATAATTCAACACCGATTGACATGGGACATACTAAACGCTCGAACTTATTTGATGTGCTGCCGTATTTTACAATTTAACATTTAGACGTGGATATATTAGACATGAATGGCGATATTCATTCTTTAGATTCTGACCATGGACGAGGCAGTTCATTCGATTATATAACAAGTGTGGCTGCGCTTACAAAAAAATAACGAACCCAAAAAAAACAAAAACAAAACAAAAACAAAAACAAAAAAAACCCCAAAACAAACAAAACAATTACCTTTAATTTATCCACAAGGGCATTTTGACTTAAGGTTATATTTAGAACGATAGCGAAATAACCCACAGATAGCCACAGCGCATCGCGTCAAGCAATGGGAGTAAAATGTCTTTCCAAAGAAAAAAAACCCACAATGCTGAAAGAAAGCCAGCATTGAAATCCCCATCCTCGGCGTTGGTTAGTGCAATGCCTTAACCTCTCGACACCACGCCTCCAAAGGGTTCACTCTTACTGGGATACCAAAGTGCGGCAATGCAAACATGTCTGGAGGAGCACGTAAATGAGTAGGAATATAAACACTCTATGGTCGGTGTATGCGCGCATCGAAAGGTCAAACAATTTTACGTTGATCTCGTGCCTGTACAATAGTAACATGTTATCATTTTTGGAAGTAAAATATAATTAATTAACGTAACAAATAGGTAGTGTCAGTATATTATACTTTTCCTGGATCTAATATGAAACGAAACACTCACACACATTATAATATTATGCACATCTCGAAAATAAAAACGTGATCTCTAATGAAGTCAGATATGTTGATATTGTCAAATAAATATGTGCATGACTTTTATTCACGACTTTCTGCAACAACATTTTATATATTGACAAAAATGAAGGAATTGTTTTTGTATTTATATGGTCAAGTCAAAACGTTATTCAATAATAATCGAATCGTATCACATAAAATGATGATGTACATCATAGCTGTAAAGTATTCTTTGATTTTTATTTCATTTCATGTCATAGTGTGGGCAATGATCATGATATAAGAAATTGTTTAAGCACCTCATTTAAAGAGAGCACCTCATTTGAATATTGGGAACAAAAATCCAAAAATATTTAAAGTTATTTCCCTTTTCGACCCTTGAAAATCTCCTACCAAGGGCGAGAACTCATTTACACAATCTTTTTTGTTGTATACAAGTGTTTCAAAATATTTCCCTAATGGGATGACAATAGATATATTATGCAGCGTTGACAGATATGGTAATGTCCCAATACATTTATACTCATTTAAATTCCTCTCCAAGAGCCTGACCATAAAGGACCTGTGAATCGTGTTACAATGAAACGCCTTCTTTGGTCAAACAGCAGATCAATTTCATGGCGTTATCTTCCAATCATGAATCAGGTATTCCCGCTGGAGCCCAGGGCTGTGTAGGGTTCATGGAAAGCAGGACTACGTCTTATCAACAGATTATGTAGAGTAATGTAGAGGATGCCTCAAAGGCTAAAGCATCACCGCAGGCCAAAACAAGGTCTCACAACATAGATTTGTAGGAATACTTGATACTGTCAAAGTCCAAATATCGGATTCTATTCCAGTGGGTTTTTTTATATCACAGTCGTCTTATTGACTGATTTAACACTGAGAGCAAACCAACGAAAATAATGAAAATCATATTTCTTCTTCCAATTCAAAAAAGGAAGAGTAATTAGAATCATTCCAAGGCGAAATGAGTGCTTGTCTTTGACGTCATGGCCTAGTTGGGAATAAAGATTACACTCTAAGCCAACCACACGATTTAAACCTTTACTTTTTGTTCTCTCTCTAGGAAAAAAACCCATATATTTGGACACTGTAATACTAAAACATTGGGCTAATAAAACAAAAAAAATCATTTTAATTACAACGAAACGAAACGAAACAAAACTGAAAAAACAAAATTGCTGGTGCTATCTTGAATTTCTTTGGAAAGAAATCATATTACGGAAAAGGGGAAATGTGATATCAGCGAAGTTAATATTTCTTGGATATAATGTGAACGTCTGATGACAAAAAGAAAAAGTAAGAAGGTAGAACGTGAGTCAAAACGTATAATGCGGCCGATACGTTTTCTTTAATTTGAGAGACAATGATATTAATGAAATAATTGACAAAAGAAACAGTAAGAAGGAGTGGGAAACACGTTGAGAATGATGGTTTGAAGGAATACAGGGACATTTTAAAGACTATGTGAAAATGTAGGGGAAATAGGACGATTATAGACTTTAAAACGAAACACACACACTCTTTCTTTAGTTAAAATACGAAAACAAAATGACGTAAAGAAAGAAAAACAAAGACATCGAAATAAAGTGTTATATATAAGGACGTACTGACGTTTTTACAGTGACATAATTTTAGGTAGAAAGATAGTTAGATACATAGCTCTATAGACAAGCTGTTAGAGAGAGATAGGCAGATAGATAGATCTATAGATAAATTGATAGATAGATAGATAGATCTATAGATAGATAGATAGATAAATATATAGATAGATAAATATATAGATAGATAGATAGATAGATAGATAGATAGAGGGATAGATAGATAGATAGATAGATAGATAGATAGTGGGATAGATAGAGGGGTAGATAGATATATAGAGGGATAGACAGATAGATAGATAGACAGATAGATTGATAGATGATATGTAGATGATAGATAGTAAAGGTAGCTGAGACGATAAGCACTTAGTTTCAGAAATTGATAGATTAGAAGTCCAGGCCCATAAACATATCTTTTTAGAATATTATTATGATTGAGTCAAATAGTTTTAAGTCATAATATGTCATCTTTCCTGTCTAACTTCCAATTCATTCATTCATTAAGTGTCTACAAACATTTAAAAAGTATGTGTCTTGATCAAACAAAAGACGTTTTAGCTTGAATATTAAAAGAGACTAAATTAAAACAAAAAAAAACACCTATGGATGGTTTTCATTCTACTTATCATCGTATCAAAAAGTTATATTGTGTCCATTGCTTAGTTATAACATTATGTATCTCTTGAAACATACTTTTTGCTAAAAAATGAATGTAACAAAGGGGTGCGTTCTAATGCTAGCCAATAATATGTTAAAGCTATGAATAGTGATAAAGCAATTTGTTCTAATATTTAACCTATTTCAAGGATATAACCTGTCAAATGATAAAATATGAAATATAAATGGCACTGATAAACTATGAAGATAAAATGATATAGTCCATTCTGATCATTTGAAATATATTGTAACATATCTCGTTGGTTTTTGTTTGGTTTTTTTGTTTGGGGGCTTGGGGTGAAACAAACCAATGCTTAAGCTGTTCGTTTTAAAGCATCGTTCAAAATGTGTAAGTTTGAATTCACATAATAATATAATGGAGACCAACACTTGCGAAACGAAAAGTTGAACAAAAGGACAACAGAATTTAAATAGTTCCTCACATATCTTTCACTCTCGCAACTGTCTAAACTTTCACTTTCAAATACAGTCATTTTTAAAATTACGAGTAATCTTTTTTCATATTTCATCCCAAAACAAAGTTCCCATTTCTCCACGACATGAATTGCCGAGATCCTTGTGCTTGTCGGTTTGACGGTGTATAATACAGCCCAGTCAGAGCTCGTTTTGGCTGAAACGCTGTTCGACTCTCAAACCTTGAAGCCCTTGAGGGCCCAAGTTTTGCTGCGGAGGTTGGTAGAGCATAGCCCGTCATGAATTGTTTTCGTAGCGCTCCTATGTTTTCTGGATGGTATTGTCTTCCATATCGCTCAAACCCCATCATAAATCGTTTTTCAGGCGAAGAGCTAAGCTCCGGAGATCTCTTGCTGTATGATCCAAAGCCTCGCATAAAACGTTTGCTTCGGTCAGAGTCGCCACCATAGAGCTGATCAAAACCCATCATGAACCGTTTGTTGTATGGGTGGTACCAGCTACTCCATCCACGCATGAAACGTTTATTATTTTTGTCCTTATGTCTGCTGTCGTCTGAAGCTCGTTGATGTAAATTCTCGAATCCGATCATAAATCTTTTATCCATATTACTATCGGTGTCTAACGACAAAGGGTGGCCTACTTGGTAATCACTAGCGCGTTTGAAGTTAAAACCTCGCATGAAACGTTTATCCATTTGGTCATTTTCTTTATCATCTTCTATATCATGGCTTCGTCTGTCGTAGTTTTGAAAACCACGCATAAAGCGCTTGGTCGGACCAATAGTTGGGTAATCGACAGGGATATCACGCCACATGCCTTCGAGTTCTTTGGCAAAAGTATAATCATCATCAGTTTTGAATACGTCACTCCTGAAATCATCTGTAGTAGGCGCATCCGAACTTTTATACGAAGCAAACATGTTATCAGACGGATTGTGTTCAAACATATTTGTTTCACGTTTCTGTCTTGATGGTGTTAATGTATCATCTACACCCTGTAACATATTTAACGAAGTCATATCGTTATCATGAATGTCTCTCTTTGTGAAACCATGCATAAATCTTTTGTCCTCATTTCTTTTCACGAATCCATGCATAAACCGTTTTTCATCATCATCGTCTTTTTTCGCAAATCCTTTCATGAATCTTTTCTCATCATCGTCTTTTTTCACGAATCCATGCATAAACCGTTTTTCATCATCGTCTGCCTTTTTCACGAATCCATGCATAAACCGTTTTTCATCAACGTCGTCTTTTTTCACGAATCCATGCATAAACCGTTTTTCATCATCGTCGTCTTTTTTCACGAATCCATGCATAAACCGTTTTTCATCATCGTCGGATTTTTTCACGAATCCATGCATAAACCGTTTTTCATCATCGTCAGCTTTTTTTACAAACCCTTTCATGAATCTTTTCTCATCATCGTCTTTTTTCACGAATCCATGCATAAACCGTTTTTCATCATCGTCAGCTTTTTTCACGAATCCATGCATAAACCGTTTTTCATCATCGTCGGCTTTTTTCACGAATCCGTGCATGAATCGTTTTTCATCACCTTCCTTTTTCACAAATCCTTTCATGAACCGTTTTTCATCATCTTCCTTTTTCACAAATCCTTTCATGAATCTTTTCTCATCATCGTCTTTTTTGGTGAATCCATGCATGAATCTTTTTTCACCATCGTCCTTTTTCACAAATCCTTTCATGAATCTTTTTTCACCATCGTCCCTTTTAACAAACCCGTGCATGAATCTTTTCTCATCGTCGTCTCTTTTGGTGAATCCATGCATAAACCTTTTTTCACCATCGTCTCTTTTAACAAACCCGTGCATAAATCGTTTTTGATCATCATCGTCTTTTTTGGTGAATCCATGCATGAACCGTTTGTGATAATCATCATATTCAACCAAACCTTGGGGTAATGTATTTCCATACTCGTCTCTTTTTGTAAATCCGTGCATGAAACGTTTATCAAAGTCATCATCTTTTTTAACAAAGCCGTGCATAAATCTCTTTTCATCATCGTACCTCTTTGTGAAACCGTGCATGAATCGTTTTTGATAGTCAGGGATCACTTGTGTATGCAGTATATCCATAAATCTGTTGTTCATACTTTCTGCTAGGCTTTTGCCTTGACCGTAATTGGGTGATGCACTTGGAAATCCGTACACAAAGGGTTTCTCGCCACTGTCGTCCTCCATTAAAGATGGATTTGATCGGAGACCACGCATAAATCGTTTTGCCATCATCTGATCATTATAGGCTGGATCGCTGCGTAGTGCAAAACCACGCATAAATCGTTTATCTTGAGAAAGTCCAAAGTAATCATCTCCGTAGCGGCTGCTCCTTTTCTGAAACCCCTTCATAAATCTTTTATCCTCACCACCTTCACCGTCCACCTGAAATCTGGTATAGTCTCTTTTATTGAATCCCCTCATAAAACGTTTCTGGTTAAGATTTGTTGCTCTACCTCCATATGCGTCCAAATTATCAGTGGCCTGGTTTATTTTGTCATCAGTTAGCAAATTATTTGAGTAGGTGCTTCCATCGTTTTCCCCCCACCTCTCAGAGTCTTGTTCAGCATCCAATGGATCTGACGGGTAGGATGATTCTCCTGCAGTCTGTTTTGGCATTGCTTGATCAGTCGACGCCTTGGAAGACAAGGCCGACGACGACGACAGCGACGATATGCTCGAGACATCGTCACTGTTTGTTATTGCTGGTCGCTCTGGAATGTCTGCGTCTTGCGACGCTTTTTCCGGAACATCTACAACCGGAATGTTTTTGGCAGGTGGGTCGTCGCTGCTCCTTTTATTTGGCCCAGGGATGTTCTGGAAATGTGAAGAAAAAAAACAAACAAACAATGAAATTACATTGTTTTAAATTTTACGGAGTTAATTCAGCAGTCGCTGAACTAAATAAAATGAAACAAGACAAACGCAATAGCGTCACTAATTGTTTACACATTAGTGAAGACATTCGTAATAATTATGTTAAGTGTTTAGCGTGCTGAGTTTGCGTGCTAAGTTGGCATTTCTATTTTTTCGCCTGAAATCCTGTTCGTCTGTGGCTTATTCAATAATATATTATTGTGCAAAAATTGCATGTCGTATAATATATGTCTATAAGTGCATACGAGTGGTCTGTCTGTTGTAGACCTAGACGACACGGATGCTATGCATATTGAACAATTCTGATAATGTTTCCTTCGGGTTGGCAACCAAACAAATGCTCACATTTCAAGAATATCATTCACCATGATAGAATTAATGTGTGACGGCCCCTGCTATTTACCCTGTAATGATTAAAACTTAGTAAATTGAAGCAGAGGCTATAATTTGTAACAATTTTTGACCCAGAGACAATACATCGCATAGCAGTGTTACTGATCACTTTGTTTCCTTCCACCTTCTCTTTCTAATAGCAACTGATCTTAAGCCCATCTTATTACCAAGCCAACTTGTAGTCTCCTGTTTACACAAGTGATTTGCAAGGGAAACTATTTCTTTCATGTGTCTGGCAAGGAAAAAGAAAGACCAATAAAAGAGCCAGGCTTAGTAGGAACTCTACCGACCTATCATAAAATCGAGTTGTTTTCTCAGGTTATGCCGTGGTGTGACAGGCCCCTTGCTGTCATCGAAAAATGATTATTTCCTTTCGCCCTGATATCATGATTGTATAATTACAGACATGCGGTGGGCTCATCACCTGCTCGTCTTTAATTCCTGATGCAGAGTCTTTCTAGTCATGTGTTAGAGGTTATGAGTGGTGAAGTCCTCATTGACATTTGGATTAATTCCATTTGTCATGTCCACCCTTCATAGCTTGACATTTGGCTGGCCCCTACACTGCTTTTTGCGGTATAAAGGGGACTCGATAAACAAACATATAATATAAAGTCTGTGATACAGATCCTTGTGCTGGGATACGGGATGATAAACACACAATATTTATATTCTATCTGTCTAGCCATCTGCTTCTATAATCATTCGCTCCTGAACATAATGTTCATTTTCGTGTACTCCGCATTAACGCTTTTTTTACAATAAGATTAATTGATAAATATATATTATTCTACGGATCCTGACCATTTTCATAATAATATACAACACGCTATCAAAGCCAGCCACCCCGTCGGGTTGTTAGTTTGGTTGTGTGTTTGTTTTGTTTGTTTGTGTGTGCTTTTATCACTAATCTCTATAGGTTTTATCAAGTCATAAAAGTGTCAATGCGAGATGTTGTTTATGTGTTTCAACTTCGAATTCCAATTTACATATTTATTATGAATGGGTTAAAATCTTCGAGCCGTAACATTGTAATGGTTTTATGACATGGTTGTAATTTAACACTTGGTGCAGGTGTTATTCGATTGGAGCGGTGTGTTTTGTATTCTTCTTGGTGATATAAATTTGAGGACGATGGTGGAAGGAAGACGAAAACTGGGGAGGAGGAGGAGAGTAGTTTGACAATGCAAAGAAGACGAAAATGGAAGAGGAGGAGGAAGGGACGGAGGAAAATGACGACGATGATGGAAAGAAGACGAAAATGAAGGAGGAGCTGATGACGATTAAAAGACAAAAAGAAATGAGGAGGAGGAGGAGGAGGAGGAGGAGGAAGAAGAGGAAGAAGAGGAGGAGGAGGACGACGACGACGAAGATGGCAATGGAAAGTAGACGATAATGGAGGATTGATTGATTTGTTCAATGAGTTGTTTATTTAATTACTTATTTTATGTTATATCTCTTTATTCATTTATTCATTATTCACTATGGTCTCTATGATAATAATAATAATAAATAAATAAATGGCATTTATATAGCGCTTATACACGATCTGCTTACAACAGAGGGAACCTCAAAGTTTTAACGTCCGTCTCCGATAGGACGAGGTAAGCAGGGCAAAGTGTCTTACCTAAGGTCAAAAGCGCCGGTGAGCCAATACATTTTTTGTCGTTGACGGGTATAGAACCAAGGCGGTCACCCGTCTGTTCACGAGCCACAATTGACTTGCCTTGTCAAGGCCAACCGTCGAGCCGCGCTCACTGTTCTGCCAATATAATATAATATTTCATAAAGTCTGCGTTATTTTTAGAGTTTACACACATTCACGTAGACTCGTGTCTCCATACGAAAATTTAAAGAGATTTAAAATGCCATCAAGTGGATCCCAGTTTCTAGCGTTACCTCCCTTTGTCGCCGTCCTTGACCCTGTCTGTCTGTCTGTCTGTCTGTTTCACTGACTTTCCGTCTGTGTGTCGGGAATCCAAGGGAGCGCCCATCGCGAATCGGTTTGTGGGGAGAGTCGTAAACTGATGTGGTGGGGTTTTGATTTGGTTTGTTGGGGTTTTTGTGTGGTTTTTTGGGGTGTTTTTTTTTAAAGGGGGGTGGGGGGGGGGGTTACGTTTCTGTTTGTAGTTTGTAGTTTTCTTGATATGGGGATTTGGCTTTGTTGTCTTATTGTTGTTGTTGCTATTGTTGTTGTTGTTGTTGTTGTTTCCTCCTCCTCCTCCACCTCCTCCTCCTTCTTCTTCTTCTTCTTCTACTTCTTCTTCTTCTTCTCGTCCTTGCTTTGTTTTGTTTTTGATGGTGTGTTGTTTTGGTGGGGTTTGTTGTTTTTTATTGGGGGGGGGGGGTTGGGTTTGTTTGTTTGTATTGTTTTGTTTTTTGTTTGTTTGTTTGTTGGTTTTTTGTTAGATTTTTTTCAACACCGGGGCAAATGTAAAACGCTTAGAGTATGGTGATGATCTAGAATAAGTGCTATACTATCTAATATAAATAAATGTACATTAACATCGACTGAGGTCAGTGGAGTAAGTAAGTATATTAACATTTAACATCGGCACCACTGCTAGTATTCGAACACCAGATCTCACAACCACACTCGGTCACCCAGGCCAAACTCCAGCACACTACTCTCGAGATAGACCCAACGAATAATTAATGAAACCAGAAACTTTTAGATCGAGACTGGATCAAACGACGTGGTCTGTGTGTAGTGTATTGGCAGCTAACTCTGTGTCGTGGATTTTTTCATGCAGTCACGGGGGGTAACCCAATAAAATAACTACGTCACGTTACCCTCCGTAACCCAAGAGTTATGTCCCCTGCTGCCCCTCTTGCCTTCAATTGTTTTATTACCGTGCCTTTGAACCTTTCGTGGGTCGTAAAAATCCTTCGGTTCCGTTATTATTATTATTACTTACTTAGAGAAGTCAAGGCTGTTTTCGTTTATAGAATTATGGGAGTGATACAGCACTAGACTTACTACATACCAAGGTTCGAAAGTAGATCTAGGTATGTGTGTCGATTTGTTTGTTTGTTTGTTTGTTTGTTTATTTGTTTACTAATACTATTATGATTTACGAATTGTGTGCATTACTCTGTGTGCGTGTTGTGTGTGTGTTCTTGCGTACTATCTGCTCTCTCTCTCTCTCTCTCTCTCTCTCTCTCTCTCTCTCTCTCTCTCTCTCTCTCTCTCTCTCTCTCTCTCTC
>JARFNW010143300.1:0-10167 GCA_031763155.1 Dirona albolineata | reverse complement strand
ATCATCATCAACATCATCATCATCATCATTATTATTATTATTATTATTATTATTATTATTATTATTATTATTATTATCATGATGATGATTATTACTGTTATAACAAACAAATTGTTATTATTATTATTATTATTATTATTATTATTATTATTATTATTATATTATTATTATCATGATTATTATTATTATTATTATTACTATTATTATTATTAATATTATTATTATTATTATTATTATTATTATTATTATCATCATCATCACCACCACCACCATCTGAATCCCTAGGAACTTCACTGACTACACCATAAAACAGAAAAGGCGATGGTTAGTTAATTAATCATCCGTCACTACGGATGAGCGCATTTTCAGTCCAACCAAGAAGCAAGACTGTCTACATTTTGGCCACACTATTAGGCCTAATAAGGGCACAAAGGCTGAGCTATGACATTAAGGCTATGATTAGCATTTCACACGATCTTATTGGATTCAATTGCTTAAATTACCTCAATCTCATTAAAATTTGATTTAAAAAACAAAAAAAACAACAAATCAAACGTGGCTCATGTATTGCTAGAAATATCACCCTCATCAACAACAACAAAGATTAACTTTAGATAGACCAGTATAATATGCATGACGAAATCTTCATAAACCTTCTAGATTCTAGACCAGACAATATTTGGAATGTGGACGTGACGTGTTCCATTCATTGAATGAAAGAATAATATTATTACCCCCTTCATGCCCCTCCTCCCCCTTCTTCCTTCGTGACAGGCCGACTTTTCAATGGAATGTCCCTTTGGCCAATGAACATCGGGCCCATTCACCATTCTCCAATCAAAATCGTTTATATTTTGGGAGCGTCTTGTTTCCAGCCTATCCAACACACTAGATAAGAATAACACACGAGACAACGTTGAGTGTTGAGTTTTGGAAAAGTGGAAGTGGAAGTGAAAATATAGGGTGACGGTGACAAAGCTGAACTAAACGTTCGTTGGTATTGATGAAAGTGACAACAACAAACACTCGACATTTATTGTTTATCGTCATTCTGCCAGTCCCAATGTCGTAATGACAGGACTTGGCGCAGGACTTATCCTGTTGTTTTTGTTTTTTCAAACTGGGAGTTGCAACTATGCTGAAATCCTGTGGGGACAGTGTTATGCATTTTGTCTGACACAACATGAACATGAGTCTCGCTTTTTTTACACCGAGGTAAGACAGAACTGGGAACTTTCGAGTCTTTATTTGAAGGGAAGTCTAGTTCTAATGGTATCTTTATTAATAGATACTAGTTGTATTCCCGTTACTTCAATAATTGGCCGAATTAATCACGGTTTAATTTGTTAATCACAGACATAATTAGAATTGGTTACTTCACTTGAGTCTGCAACTGCAATGTTTGGATTTGGGAATGACAGTGACAGAGATCAGTTTCTAGACCTACGTCTACAGTCAGTAGAAGGCTAGGCACTCATGTTCATGATGATGTTACCTGACTGAGGTTTACAAGTACAAGTTAACTAGACCCACCATCATCATCAGTAGTGAGTAGTAGTGTGGTTCTCACACTTTGTAGAGTCGCTGTAGGTTAGGTGTGTAGATAATATTTGGGATGGGCGTATTTTGTATTCAATTCAGTTGATTGTACAAAAGTGGTGTCAGTATTACTATCTCAAAGGACCAGACCAATCAATCATGTTAGTATAAATAGTAGTTAGGGTTTAAGTTTAGATTTAGGGATAGTGTTAAAAGATTAGGATATAAATAGAAATATATTAACACAAGAAACGTTTACACGAAAGTAGAGAAATAATTACGATACTTAGTTGTCTAGTCTACCGATGCTGAGGGGAATGTGTCACCGTACATTTACTGCAGACTCATCAAGTAAGCTCAAAACTTATACAGTGAAACCAAGCCCAAGCAAGTTGAACAAGATAAAATAAATGAAAACAAAACAGGTACTGTGATGCGAGCGGTAAATGAACAATTTGAAAGCGAGTGGACTGTTCAAACGATTCAGTTGAGTTCAAGTTTCTAAGGTGGAGATACTATATTCCATGAAAACGAGGGGACGAGTAGTTTGTTTTTAAGCTCGCTACAGTACAGGTGTCAGCAGATAGTCAGACTGGTGACGATGAGAGATAGATGGGTCATATAAAGTCAGCGATAACAACACATCCACCGGCACAATTGTGTGGGGGGGGGGGTGTGAGATCGTTTTTGTTGGGAATAGGCCCCACGGAATAATATGTAGCAGTGTCACCTGTCGTCATCCCACCGCATGAGAGTGGGGGGTGGGTCTTTGGACTTTTAAAAATATGATTTCATTTCATGGGCCATCGAGTTATAATTTCATTCCAACAGTTTTGTTTTAATGTTTTCATTTTTCCCATGGTCAAATGTCAACAAACATACCACCCCCCGTGGTAGGGAAACCAATCAGTTGATTCATGATCCATTGAATTATTGACGTCTCAACAACTTGGTATGCCGCTCGCTGAATTGTTGATATTAAAAATGAGTGCTCGTGGTCAGCAATTCAGAAGAAAAAAGATCAAGATGCATCTCTCCAATGTAAAGGTGTGCAAGTTCTGAAAGCTGAGATTCTTCTTAGAAACAGGATGATCCCAGTTGCAGCAGAATATTCACCCAGGAAAGATTTGCCCTTTTTCTCAATACCCAATGCTCAATAGTGATACTATCATTCATTATATATTAATACCACGTCTCATTTGTTTTCCATCTTTTCATCGAGCAGATGTTTTTGACATTTTATTTTATTTTTATTTTTCTGCCTTAGGATGACATCGACCATGGAGTTACGATTTTAAAGAAATGTCGAAGGGATAAAATCTGCAAATGGGTTGGTATTGATTGAATTATAAAAAAAGCTTCTTAGACAAATTTCCCCCAGGGATCAATAACAAAAGGAATTTATATTTTTATTTATATTTATTTAATTTATAAAAACTGCTTTTAACTCTGACTCTGACATTAAAACAAAAAAATGTCTTTGGTCTTTTAAAAATGATTTTCATTTCATAACCCATCGAGATATTTCATTCCAACTATGCCAACACTTTTGTTTTAATGTTTTCATTTCTCCCATGGTTCTATTCAGTGTTTGCATGCGTGTGAGAGGCCCAGGGAAGAATATCAGTACCAGGAATCATGCCTTGCGCATTGTCAGGTAAAAATACGATAATATATATAAAAATATTATAAAGAACAAGAAAAGTCCTTTCAAGCGTTGAGGCCCATAGAGCCGGTGCTTATCCCGGTTTACGTAGCATAAAGCGGGCAGAGTGACAATACGTCACCCTTCTGGAAAAGACGCTGGTATATCGCAGATTATTTCCCCAGCTGTAAGCTGGTACCCATTTTTACACCTGGGTCGAGTAAGGCAATTGGAGTGCAGTTTCTTGCCCAAGAAAAACAACAAAGTGAGTGGAATCGGATTCAAACCCACAACCTTTGCCATGAGAGTCTGCTGTCCTAACCATTATGCCACCTCGCCTCCAAAATATGATATGATATAGATATATATATACTATGTAATCAGAGGGTTGAGGTAGTCATGCCTTTCTTTTTCATGTATTGTCAGGTAAACAATATTTTATTATATATATCATGATATATTATCAAATCTAAGTCTTATATTAGTAATGAATCATTTAAATGCCCTTTACATCATATATATATGTAAATCATTGCATTATTATTAGCCATGTAAAATAATCATTGAAAATAGCAACAACAACAAGCAACATTCGAAACCGTTGAATTTAATAATATGTTGTTCTTTGAAATTGACCTCTCTTTACTTTCTCCGTGATTTATTTTTATTCAGAAAACTAGACCCAAAGACAATCTTCTGGGCCTTCAGGCGTGTAATGACAGCTGTGATTTCAGTCATCGGTCCTTTTCAATCAAGTACGGAAGTTGTCCTCAGCTTGCCGGTGGTGCTAATGGTGATGGTGGAGAGGACGTCCTAGAGTGCCGGGACCAGTGTCAGAAGGACCTTGATTGTGACAATGTGTTGAAATGCTGCACTGGGACTTGTGGGACAAAATGTCTGCGTGCGGTTGAATGGAATTGTAAGTAGTGGTGAAGTAAAGCAGGCCTTTACAATTACAACCCAGAAGGCTATAGAATATAGAAAAGTAAAGCAGGCCTTTTCAACATAGAAGGCTATGGAATATAATAGAAGTAAAGCAGGCCTTTACAACCCAGAAGGCTATGGAATATAGGAGTAAAGCAGGCTTTTACAACCCAGAAAAGGGTTATGGAATAAAATAGAAGTAAAAGCAGGCCTCACTTAATACAACCCAGAAGGCTATGGAATATAGAGGTAAAGCAGAAGGCTATGGAATATTAGAAGTATAGCAGACCTTTACAACTCAGAAGGCTATAATGGAATGTGACAGTAAAGCAGTTGTAATACTTCTAAATAAGATTATAATGGGCTGTGTCCCTGTACAAGAATAGGCCCACGGGCTTTGCATCTTTAACCCCCCCCCCACAGCAAACCGTGTCAGTGTCATCCAATATCCTTCTCCCCGGGCAGCATACAAATACTGGAGAGCAGCCTGGTGGTCGGAACATCGCTGTTTTGTGCTGTCAGTCATTGAGGCTTGTTTGTTATCTGATAATCATAATCGTAATAATGCGTCATTTATATAGCGCAAAAATCCATCAAAGATGCTCAAATGTTCCCTATAGTACCGTGAATAAACAGTGTGTCTGGTCGAGGACAGTGTACAAGGCAGAAGGCATCAATGCGCATACACAGGTAAAACGTATCCAGGTTAAGAGCAAGTTTGTGCCTCACTAGTACACATGACCTGATGCAGAGCTGGAAAATCTATGGATCAAGATTTTTGAGGCAAGCAGGGGATCAGCCCACTGTACAGTCATTGTAGCTAATTTACATTATTTGCCATTAATTGCTCTCTAAATCTCTCTCCCTTCGTCTAGCCTTTCCACCAGTTCCGAAGGGCCTGAAGTTCAGTGGTCGCAAAGATGGATCTACCCTGGTGGAGTGGGAGAAGGTGACCCCTGGCGAGACAGACAAGCCGTTGCTGTACGTGCTCAGATGGTGGTGCTCATACACAAACGGAGTGATTGCGTCGTTGGTAAGTCAATGCTTTTGGAGGCTAGATGGCCTAGTAGTTAGGACAGTGGACTCTCATGGCGAAGGTTGTGGGTTCGGATCCTATCACTGCCACTTCTTGGGAAAGAAACTTTACTCCAATTGCCTCACTCGACCCAGGTGTAAAAATGGGTACGAACTTACAGCAGCTGGGGAAGTAAACTGCGATAGCTTACAGCTGGGGAGAGTAATCTGCGATAGACCAGCGTCCTATCCAGAAGAGTGACGTATTGTCACTCAGTCCGCTTCACGCTACGGAAACCGGGATAAGCACTGGCTCTGTGGGCCTCACGGCTCGAAAGGACTTTACTTCAGTCAATGTTAATTCATTGTTTGTAAGTCATGAAGATCACTGAAGCCCATAGACCAAGGGGCCGTACACACCACAGAATGAATAAATACGCAGAAGGGGCAATAGTGCCAATTTGAATAGGTAAAAGTGGCCACGACAATACTAAACAAATAGGGCGGACGTAGTGGTGTTAAATAGTGTTCACCGCCATTTTGGTTTGGCTATTTAGTGATATTATGTGTTTTGAAAGTTGTGCCATAAAAATCGTCTGTTGTCACTTCTGGTCAATGCTTATTCTGTGGTATACACATATACGCTGCTACGTAGGATTGTGCCAAAATGTGCTAACAGTTTATGTATGTATGGACTGAATATCGGCGCAGTTGTTTATCCTGGTTTCCGTAGCATGAAATAGGAAATTACCGACCCAAAGGGCATCAAAGTGAACGCAAAATGTCATCAAAATGGGCACTTCCCTGATAGTGACGTCAAATATTAGGGTGGAATGATCATCCTTCTTGATAGGACACTGATCTGTTGCAGATTATTCCTTCCCCAGCTGTAAGCTGGAACCCATTTCTACACCTGGGTCAAGTGATGCAATGGGAGTAAAAATTCTTGCCCAAGAAAAACAAGGAAGTGGTATATAGGATTCGAACCCACGACCTAATCATGCGGCCTTCACGCCTCCAACTTATTATCCAGTCATATTTATTTATAAGCACCGGCCTCTATGGACCTCAAGGCTTTTAATGGGCCGTACCATAATTAAGATGTAAGACATCTCATTGTTGCAAAATTTATCAATCTTCGTTTTCTCTCTCCGTCTTTGATTGCAGACTACCAAATTGAGGCTGAGACTGAAAGGTTATGGCCACCCAAAAGGATTACAACCAGGACAGACGTGTCAGTTCATGCTGGCGGCCGTCAACCAGTACGGGTCTCAGGGATTTGCCGCCACACAACAGTATACCAAAAGTAAGTCGCGTCGGCCATGCTTGGGATAAACACTTGGGGCGGGGGGGGGAGCTGGTGGCACAGTGGTTAAGCCACTCGCCTTTGGTTCGAGAGGTCACGGCTTCAAAACCTGGTGGAAGCACTGGATTTTTTTCTCAAGACTGATCCCACTTTGCGGCGCTGACGTCTGGGTTAATCCGGTCTACCATCGGAATAGACCCTAAAGACAAATTTTATCCTGTGATGAATAAAGGGAATTTTTTAAATTTTTTTTAAAGAGGATAGATTGCCGAAGAAGATATTATCACACAAAATGCCAGATTGTCGACCCATCGGTAGACCGAAGAAACGTTGGATTGACAACATGAAGCAGGACATCGGGTCATCTGCAGTCATTGGATCGGCTGACCCGTCGAACAAAAGAGAGTGGAGAGCAGCCATCAAGAAATGGACACCGTCGTAACCCCTCAGTTGAGGGAAAAAGACGACGTTAAACAAAGAAGAACATGTCCCATTGGAAGCGAGTCCACCCATACTAATTGTTAATTGTCGCTTGACAAAAGGCCTGTTGGTCAAAATGTCATTGTCAATTATTGAAGCTATGTGTTTACAAACTCAAATTTTAACTCAAGTCTGCATAGCTTCAGCAGGTCACCACAAGGTCACCATTACTACTATTGTATCCACCCATACAGATTTAATCTATATTCTACATTCTGTTTCCTGACATAGCACAGATCGCACGGCGTCACGTTAGCGCTACTTTTGTTCTTTGCCGCCCGCTGCGGACTTGACCTCCTTATCGGGGTCACCTCTCCTGTCAACAGAAGCAACAGGTAGTGGCACGGGTTAGCGTGGATTAGTAAATAAGTGATGTCACGTTTGATATCATTACTAATTAACCAATGGCTTGATGAAAATGCGTTTGACATGAAAAGGAAAACAAAGAATGTATTGATCAGATGCCAGATTTTAAAATATAAAACAGCTTCAGTTATTGCGTTGTAAGTGAACCTCCAAATATAGTGATATTCAAGTAATTTATAGACTATATAATACTCATATAGAAAGTTATATTTCAAACCCTATTCTTCGCACAGTATTTTTCAAACTGATGTCATACAAAAGATGGGTTTTTTTCTTCGTACCTCTTATATGCAGATTGTTTGCCCCTTTTGGGACCATTTTCTGGTTTTTATTTTCCACCGTATTCAGATTTTTTTCATTCAAATTAATGTATCAAAGCTTTTCTTTTTTCTATAATGTTTTATCCTATTCAATTCCTTGGAATAGTTTCTTAGTATGTCACTTAAAGTGTCAATTTTGTTGTAAATGTAGGCTCTATACCTTCGATGTGAACCCTTTTTGTGATTCAAATGTTATCATGTCTTTGGTCACGTGTAAATGTAAAGTTAAACTTGTTTTGAACGGGGAGTAGCTCTTTACAAATGTCATTTATTGTTATATTATTATTATTATAACTATTTAATTGTGCTCAAATGCTTTAAAAACACAAAACCTGGACCCAAAAAACTGCGTCACATGTTAAGTATAAAAACCCACTTTCGGACATCAAGATGTCATCATTTTAATTTTATTTTTGTCGTCACAGAATTCCTGCGTCCGTCAAAGCCACCCAACTTGGAGACGGTCCGCAGCAAACTCCAGGACGGGAAAGTGGACGTGACCATCCAATGGCAGCCTCCCATTTACACGGACAGTTTGCCCATTTCACGATACTTGGTGAGGCTGGTAATAATAATAATAATGATTAGTATATTTATATATAGCGCACAGTCTCTCCCAAAGGAAGGAATGGGCTTGAGGTGCTTTACAGAAAAAATTTGTCAGACAATTAGAGAATTGATAAAATTGCATCATGACAGATAATTAAAAAAAAGAAATGTTTCAAGGTGTTGTTTAAAATAAGACAACAAATCTGATACTGTTATATAGATCTATAGGAATGTGGGTGGGGGTAGGATTTTGGTTCCCAAATGGTGCAGCATGCTACTATGTTACTAGCGTGGGATAAAATGATAATGATAATACTTTATTTTCATCCCATCAGGGCAATTCTTTTTACAGATGTGTATAACAATAGCAACATGTGTATTATACGCGTAAGATATGGAGCATCACAGTATTTCAATGAATATAAATGAATGAATAATATATATATATATAAATACGTATTTTCACGGTATATTAATAAAACAATTATGATATAATAAATAATATATCAGGTTATATCATGTTAAATCTCTATCACATGACAAATGGAAGTAAATCCAATTGTCAATGAGGACTTACATCATTCAACACCTAACACATGGCTAGGAAGACTCTGCATCAGGAATTAAAGACGAGCAGGTGGTGAGCCCACACTGCGTCCAAATACCTTTACCAGTAAATTGGACAATAACGTGCCATGAGTTCCATACATTTCACCAGTAAACACATCGCTTTTACCCTAGTGGTTACTACTCAGTTATAGGACAACTGAGAGCTGCCACTTGGGCAATCTCTTTAATGTGGTGAGCAATACTGATTCAGGGATGTAAATCTTTCAGATTTTGTCTGATTTCAGACTTTTCGCTTTGTCTGATTTCAGACTTTTTGCTTTTTCATATGTTAATGACAGGCCATGATTTCAGACGCACTTGTCTGTCTTTGGTCTTACTGATGTTTTCAGATATTTATTTATTTTCGTTTTCCATTTACACCCCTGAATACTAAATTTTCTTCCTTTGATGGTTTGTGTTTCCAGGTGTTGTGGAGTGACCGCCTTCCCAAACCAATCCCTGGCTACAAATGGAGACACATACACAACAAGACCTTGGATGGGGTGAGTTGGTGGGGATGTCTGGGGATTGTTTTTTTTTTATATTAATGGCGAAAGGTCGTCCACACTCTTAACCTTACACCGAAATGTAGAAAGGAAATTGATAAAGAAAGAAAGAAAGAAAGAAAGAAAGTTTTTATCAATGGATGGATGGGATTAGATTGTTTTTAGATAGATAATGGTAATAATGATGATAATAATGATTAAGGATAATGATGATAATAGTAACTAATAGGGATACAAATGATGATAATAATAATAATAATACTAATAATAATAATAGTAATAATAATGATGATAATAATAATAATAATGATAATAATAATAATAATAATACTACTAATAATAATGATGATAATAATAATACTGCTAATAATAATGATGATAATAATAATGTTGTTTATCAGGTCCCCTTCATACCACAAGAAGCAGTGTAGTCATGGTTTTAAACAATCATCAGTTTTGATTAACTGTTTCACAAATTATGTTTTAAGTTTTACGGTTGTTATTATGCTGACATGATTTGCATTTGGTTGTATCTTGGTTTCAGGAGAAAACCACCTACACAATTTCTGGTCTGGAGCCAGGCACAGCCTATTTTGTACAGGTTGGTTGGTGGCATTTCTATTTCTATCCATGTATTGTAAACAAATGAAGAGGAGGGAGCGGGTTTCTGATGGTCTAGTAGACAGAATGATAGTAGGACAATGTAACAGTGCCCAAAAAAAACAACGAAAAATATTTGTTCTATTTTCTGTTCTTGTCTCTCACTGGCACTGTGACATTATCCCACTATCCGTGTATTGTATTGTATGTTTTGGATGTTAAAATATTTAATCAACTAGCCAGTATTATAATTAATGCTCAGGTTCTGTGGTGGGCAACTTGAGGAGGGGGGGGGGGGGGTGATGGGAG
>JARFNW010143289.1:0-10167 GCA_031763155.1 Dirona albolineata | reverse complement strand
ATCGCGGGCCCCCCCCCCCCCCCCGCCCTGTTACTCAGACAGGAATACTTGGTCCTAGTACCTGATATTCCATATGCAATCTCCTCTTCTCCTCTTGTTCTTTCCTCGTCACCGGGTCCACATAGGCCGCCTGGCCTCGTATAAATGTCATTCTGGCAGATTAAATAAAGCAAACATCAACTTTAATCTTAATACCAGGACTTACAATCAAAACTTTTAAAACTTTAAAAACTAATCCAATCCTTATTTTTTTTCCTTTTTGTTTGCAAACTAAAATATTCTGATCTGTGAGAACAAAATGTGTACAAATACTCTAAATCAGTGTGTACTATGTAAAAAAAAGAAAGTAAATTATCAATAAAATGCACATGGAGTGTCTAATCTGTGCTTTTCACATCCTTAAAACATTGTTTGTTTTGATTCCTACTATATTGTTGAAGCTCTACTTATTCACTTCTTATATATTTTTTTTATCTTAAGATATTCATAGAGCATGCTGCTTCATATAATTTTGCACAAATACGATCATCAAGATTTCATAATGGAGAAACCTTTGTGACATGCGATGCCAAAGTCATTTGCCATAATGGAGAAACCTTTGCGACATGCGATGCCAAAGTCATTTGCCATAATGGAGAAACCTTTGCGACATGCGATGCAAAAGCCATTTGCCATAATGGAGAAACCTTTGCGACATGCGATGCAAAAGTCGCCTTGACTAACAATAAATGGGTCGGCAGATCACTCTTTCAGGTAATTTTTAAAAAATAAAAAATTGTATTGTCACAAAAACTTGCGAATTCAGAAATCATTTTTCTTCCTACAATTGCAAGTGAATGACTTGAAATAATAAAAAAGCAATAACGCAACCGTGACTCAAATATTTGGATTGTACAGTCATTGGCACACTGTTCTGTTTCAAAATCTAATTATAGCTAAGCATTGACTTAAACAGACACTTACAACCCCCTTGATAGAAAATAAAAATGGTCATTTTAACCATCAATAAATGGAGACCTGATGAAGCCAATGCTATGACAAGAGACATAAAGAGAGTGCAGAAAAAGCTTCCTGAATGCCAATGACATATTAAGCGCATTTTTGCACATACCAACAATACCACACAGTGGGCTCATCACATGCTCGTCTTTAATTCCTGATGCAGTCTTTCTAGCCATGTGTTAGGTGATGAATGGGAGTAAGTCCTCATTGACATTTGGATTTACTTCCATTTGTCATGTGCACCCTTCAGAGCTTGACATATGGCTGGCCCCTACACTGCATATTGCGGTATGAAGGGGACTCGGTAAACAAACAAACCAATAATACCACAATTTACAGTCGCCAACTTACGGTTGTTCCTGACTAGAGCTCACATCAAAACCACTCATCTCAACCGCAGGTTCCGGGGCACTGCTGACCCGATGATGACTTTCTACTTCAACGTATTTCCGCGGGGACGGCTGCGTTCTGGCCTGGGAAAACTGAGTGAGTTTTTGCCGATCTGTCTGGTAACGGTCTGCCCACACGCCATCATCTTGTTTCTCTTTCTCTTTCTGAGCTAACGTAAAGCGTCTCTTTTCCTCTCGTTGTCTATCTGTGAGCAGAGGTGATTTAAAGATGGAAAAGTATTCTTTACACATGCAAATATTTCAAACAAATCAAGATTTAAACAAATATTCATAAATAATTTAATAAATAAATCAATATACAAAAAAATTATTCTTAAAAAATACATACACAAAAAAAACCCAACCTAACCTCATTTGCATATTCATATCTACATGCCAAATATGTATCATACTGGTAACACATCGCTGGAGACTTTATATGGAAAAGGTTTAAAGACATTATAGTCATAAATTAATGTATTTTAGGGATATCTTGTAAAACCTGACAAAACCATTTGATTTTCTTTTCTCTTTCTTTCTTAAAAACTAAATCAATACCTAGTTCTTCCAGCCATTGCCTTTTCTCATCTGCCTTCTTGGAGTCGAACCGAGTGTCATTGAGAGAACCAGCCTGGGGAAATACAACAAGACAATTGGTTAAATCAACGTACGTATTACCATTCCAGGACTCGCAGTCATTCTAAACAACCAGATATGTGATTTGACTCTATCACTATCATTGTTAAATTATAATATTAACATTTCAACATATTTCCAAATCACATAATATATGTAAAATACTAAAATTAGGTTACCATACGTGGTGGATTAATATTGTCTAACAAAAATAAAATCGTTTCAAGCCAGCATCTTTCATCTTTATATTTTGCACCACTTTGTGACGAGACAAAAATGAAATAATCATTGTGGTGAGGCATCATTATATATTTGTTTCAAATAATAGCAAACAACAAACTTCACTCCAGAAAATCATTGATTATGCAATTCAATAATAGTTAGGATCCAAATTCCAATCAGAAAAACTCGAATTTATAAATGTTTGTTCAGTCTTAAAATCTGTCGATACCTACTGTCGCATATTCTATACCAAAGACCTCTCTCTGTCTTAAACACTACATACCCCGACAACCATGGAGCTTCTCATGGCTGCTGGTGTATCAAATGTCACAGCGGCTGAATTTGGAACCCTGCCTAGGACAGACGCTTCTTCCCTGGGGCTCGATTTGGCTCTGGAACAATTGAACATGAATACACATAACAATTATAGTCAATGTAGAAAACAAAATGGACAAGAAAGATGGGGAAAATAACCAGGGGAGGTTGCAACATGACTCCCATCACCAATATTGGAAAATTCCTAAAGGTTGTTCTGTTCTTTAAAATATTGCACGAAAGTAACAGTTACTGAAATAGGAATTTTTCTGATTTTAAGAGCATCAAAGTTGGATTCACAATTTTGTCCTATGTTTTTGTTTAGTACTTCCTGAATAGCAAAGTCGAGATGAGAAGGAAAAATTAAACTAGATGACTTTTCTTTTATAAAACTACAGAATAAGAGAACATAATTGGATCTAACAAAGCAGTCTCCAGGGTGAGCGAGTTACGACACAAGAAAAGATGACTTGATAGACATTGTTCTAGTAATGCAAATGACATGACATGACATAATCAAACTGAAAATTTAACTCAATATTTATTTTCAACTTTGCGTAATATGTGAAAAATAAATTGGTAAGCAAAATATGGTGACTCATAGCTACCAGTTTAATTGGATTTTAGCGTATCAGAGTGAAAATTAAATCATGCTAACCTTAAACCCAACCATTATTCTAACCCTAGCCTCCAACCTAACTCTTCACTGTGGACCATGAAAACTGTCGTAGACCACGATATAGAAGCAACAAAATATTGTCATTATCAGGATACGGTGTAAACCTCAGTTGTAAGTAGCACCGTCCTTGTCAAAAAACAGTATTCGCGCCTATCAGGCAGTATCAAGTGTTGAGTGTTCTGTTGCTATCCCGGGGCAAATATACATCTGTATAGTGCTTAGAATCACGGCGATGATCGTGGATATGCCCTACATCCATCACTACTTCAGTTTTTCAATTAATTATTACAGAAAAAGAGACAATTATTTTTTTTATTTATTGTTTTATTTTATTGTTTTAAAATGCAAGTCTATATCTTACATTCCCCGTCGGGGAGACGTCTGGTCTGTTGACTTGTGGTAGACGAATCTGTCCGCCCACTGGTCGTGGATTTCTGCCTTGTCCCTTTCCCTTTCCAGCTGTTTCTTCAAACGCTGCTCCTCCCTTTGTTTGTCTGAAGGGCATTCAAATATAGCCTTAATAACATACAGACATCAATAACACACGTCTTCTTTTAATTCTTCAAATTTCATTAGACTTTAGAAATATGTCAATATTCGAATACTGAATATTCTACAAATAATTTGAATTAAACCAACCTGAAAGAGCATATTCTCTTATTGCATTTAATTTTTTTTTAAATTTATTTAATATTTCTTTTACAGAAAACTAACAAAATTGGAGCAAACTGATAAGGAAAAAAACCATTTCCAATTTAAAGAACACTTGTAAACAATTGTTAAGCAATTGAGAAAAGAAAAAAAAAAGAGAATTATTTTTCATCAAAACAAAATTGACCCTTAACTATAATATTCATGGTTTCATAATGTGGAATGTAATGAACAAATAAGGAGTGAATAATTTTATATTTTTCCCCCCAATTTACCAAGTTCAGCGACCCATTTCCTTCTTTCAATTTCCTTCTTCGTTAAATGAGAGGTGTCTCCATCGGGATCTGTTACCTGAAGATAAAATTATGTATGAATGAAGTGAAAGGCTCCTCACAGTTTACAACAATAACAATAATAATAATAATGATAATAATAATAATAAGAAGAAGAAGAAGAAGAATTACAACATGGGTGCAAGCATACCAAGCACAAAAATCCTGTAAGGCAGAACTGAAAATGTTCAAAAGCCTGTAAGACCAGTGACATGCCACAACACCATAGTGAAGTCATGTTGAAATGGCCACCAGGCAAGCTGTTGTCTGTAATATTGCCACCCATGTAACTCTAACATCATCACCAAAGGCTATCACTATAATCCAATGCATTTCTTTTAACCCATGTAACACTAACATCATCACCAAAGGCTATCACTACAATCCAATGCATTTCTTTTAACTAAAATTCTAAAAGACTTCTCTATAAATAATATCAAATAAAGGAACCATTCATTTTATGCTTATTGTCAACTCAACAAAAAAATCTTTGCTTTAACAAATAAGACTATTTATTCCTAAAGCTATCAGACTAATTACATTTCAGAATATTTTTGGTGTACTGATGACCTAGAGACTTAGCTTCTAGGAACAAAAAAAGTTTTTTTTATCCTAGATGGCCAAAAGTTACTTGGCGGGAAGAGTGCACTGAGCAGCACCAACCTAATAGAAGCTACACAGGTTCAGGGAAACTTTCTCAATGCAATGGGCCCATAGTGCACGGACCCAATCTAGTAGCTAGTTTTGTTTTGTTGCTTAATTTTTTCTTCCTCCTTTTAAGTTTTTAATTATTTTAGTAAAAGTCGCTTATCATTTGCAATGAATGGTATTATCAACAAGTAGGTTTTTTTGACAGTCAAACTTTACTTAAACTGAAAACATGTCCAAAACGATGGAAGGCGCTTTGTACAAATTATTTTTACTTGATTATCTAAGATTGTAATTTAATTTCAAAATGAAGAAATGGGCTATGGGTAGCCAAGTCAGATACAATAGAAAAAAAAACAAACAAAAAAAACAAAAATAGATTACGCTGGTTAAGTTAGAGAAGATAAAACATATTACGGCCAACTCATAAACACAGAATATTCTTGTTGGAATAGTAACTCCACTAGTAATATAGTAGTAGCATACAAATCTACAAATTGCTCGAATGAAAAAGATTGAATATTATGTTGGATAATAGAACTTGAAAACAAATTATATAATGCAAATTATGTAGAAACACTTGGACTATTTTGGGAGAAGAAGAGAAAAAAGAAGTAATGTACTGAATTGGAACAAAATTCACTAGAGATAGTGGGAAACTACAGTCGATCCGGTATATAATCTTGAATAAGAGAAAACGATAAATATGATAACAATAAGGGAATAGATTGTCATCTGTTTATATTATAACATTAGTATCTTTTATATAGAACTAGCAAAAAAAAAACACACACAAAAAAAATCCTTTACAATCCAAGGATATCTTTGACGGCTACTTGATACAAACAGGGCTTACAAGTTCCTTTTTTTTTTAAAGAGAAGAAAATTTTACACATTTTTTATAATCCAACAGCAACATTATCACATGAAATGAAGTGAGAGCATTGCACACAATATAGTTGTTCTCCCTGAGCCATGTTAATAGGGGGGAAATTATAAACTTGTGTGTCTTCAAATTAAATGGGCTGCAGAGATTTCTCTAAAGGAATCGACTCACGAGGAAAGATTTGGAAGGTAAAACACCAACACATCAACAAGAGGTTATTTTCCAGGAAAGGATGCAAATTAGTTATTACTATTATAAACCACTCAAAAACATTACTTACACATTTTGAAAGGCCCTTATCGTGTTATGTGATACTTTGACCTTTTACTAAAAGGTCATCATGTGATATATTATATAGGTAGAAATATATATACAAGTTGAGTAGCTACCCATTTGGTGTGGGTGGTTTCATGGAAACAGATTGAGTAAATAAGTCACATCAAAATGATATGATTTTATTATATCATTACAGGTGATGTTAACGTTAGCCTGCAGCACGCTAAATGAACAACTTCAGGGCAAAATGTCACTATTTAGCATTTGGAAAGTTTATGACTTTTATCATACAGGTTGATTGATAATTACCGTATCCGTTACACATTAAAAAATCATTGCCAGCTATATGTCAAATGCATTTCATGGACAGTTTGAAGTATTGAGCAGAGGTATAAATTCTGGTAGTAGAGAATACAATACTTGGTTACAAAACTTAAAACTGCGTCTTTCATTCTGCCCTTAAGTTGTCCACGTTAAAGAGATATATGAAAAAGCTATATGACAATACATTTGTAATGAAATTATTCAAGTCCACCAACACCAAATAAATTCTGCAGCAAGACATGACTAGCCCTGTTACAACAAAAACAAAGAGTGAAGGGTTATAAGAGTCGGTATATAGGAAGTACAAGAAAACTACTTCAAACATACGACACCAACCACTGTTGGAACGGTTGCAGCAGGTCTGCCCTCCGGCTTTTCATCCTTGCTCTCGGCCTTCGCTCCACGGCTTCTCTCCTTCTTGGGTCCCTGTGAATTCTCACCAACACTTTTGTCAGACACCTCATCCTCCCTTGTCTGCCGATGCCTTTTAACTTCTTTATCACTGTCTTTAAAATCAGGACTGTTTATTGAGACGTTAAATTCTTCCTTATCATTATCTTTCCCTCTTTTCTTTGTGATAAACACTATTTGTACCTTTTCCTCGTCAACTTTCTCAGTTCTATCCTTGGTGTCAGCACCTCTCGGCTCGGAGGTGTCCCGTTGTTTCTTACGCCTTTCTCGTTTTGCCTCACTCCTGCCGCCGTCATTTTTCCTCCCTTTCTCGGCTGCCGTGTCATTTTCACCTCTGTTGGCTTTGGCATCCTTCTTGATTTTCTCCTCCAGTATCTTTCTAATAATTCTTTGTTCTTCTTGTTCTTTTTCCATTTCCGCTTCATTAATCTCTCTACGAAGTCTCTCAATGTCATTCTCCAAATCCTCCTACACAGAAGAGAGAATATATGTTAATCAGCTATCATGGGAATGTTTGTTTGCATGTTCTAACCACAATGACACTTCAAAGCAGTGTCAAGCAAGACCTGCTCCATTTTTTGCATTGAATGGTCAGTGTATCCGCAATCCCACAAAAACCATGACCATAAACATGAACAAACACAAAGCCAGGCATGTTACAAATGGTAATTTAGGACAGTCAGGTGATCAGCCTTTTGTATTAAAAATCCTGTATTGGCAACATAATCATTACACTGTTGAGATTTGAAAAGACAAGGCCATTGAACGATTGCAGAAACAGTGGGAAACCTGCCCCTCACTGATGTGCATTTTGGTTAAACATGAATTGATCTGTAGCCAAATACGTGACCAAATCTGTAACTGTGATACAACATCAAGTCATAAAATGCATTTTGGTTAAAGTGGGTGCGACTCCAAGCCATTTTTATATAAAAAAGTTGATGCCATAGCAAAGAATCGCGTAAGACAAGCGTGTGTTGATAAGTTATCAAAATAGCAGACAATAGTTTAAGCCACGAGAATGAATAAAAAATTTCAAGAGTCCCCACCACCTGCCACCAGCAATGCAACCAATAATGTGTGTTGAGTGACTGACCACTGACCAGTAATGGTTCGCAGCTCGTTTTCCAAAATGCTAACACCATAGACTCACACCAGTCTGTTAGAAATAAGTGTTGACATGCAAAGACATGCTCACATGTTAGTCAATATTACATCCTCTACTTCTACTTTACTCATTTGTTTATAGTAACCGAGTAAAGAGAATACCAGTGGTGGAATCCATGCAGATTGTGTGGAGACAAATTCAATAAAATCAATTTTTGAAAAAATAGATTTTACATGAAAAAGAAAGTGAAAACTTATAAATTAACCCCTATCATTAAATAAAATAATGAAGCATTTATTGTTCAATGAAGCATTGAATATATACAGTAGAGATGCCAATTCAATCTTTAAAAAAACTTTTCCAGCTCATCATTACTTGCCAAACATCCCTAAAATCATGGATCAGCAACACGCAATAGCCTACACTAGCATTCTTATCTATTATCGGCCAACAATAGGAATTTGACCAGCCTACGAGTCAGCACTAAGGCCCCCACGTTTACCTATTTGAGTGTAGACTTCCAATGTTTATTAATTACTCTCTGTCTCTCTCCCTCCCTCCCTCCCTCTCTCCCTCCCTCCCTCTGTGTCTCTCTCCCTCCCTCCCTCTCTCCCTCCCTCCCTCTCTCCCTCCCTCCCTCTCTCTCCCTCCCTCTCTCTCTGTCTCTCTCTCCCTCCCTCTCCCTCTCTCTCTCCCTCCCTCTCTGTCTCTCTCCCTCCCTCTCTGTCTCTCTCCCTCCCTCTGTCTCTCTCCCCCCCCCCTCTCTATCTCTCTCTCTCTAGCCTGGACTGCCACAACTGCCTTTCATTTGCTAATGGCAGCATCTAGGGCCGGCTAGGTTGGAATTTTATCCAGGCTTGAAACCTGTCGCAAGAGATGCCAATACTGCCTTTGATTTAATTCGTAAACGGCAGAAAGGCCAAAACTCTGTTGATGTGTGCCTTAAACATGCTGTGACATTAGTTAGCCAAATTCTAATAACCCATGGGGTGCTCATGAAATATAACCATAGAATCAATTCTTTGAACTTCTGTCAGTTTCTTTCATGCTAACAGGACAACAAATTGTACAAATATATCTTCATCCAAACCACCAGTGAGTGCACTTAACTGTTTTCAGTAAATTTACAACAAAATTGGCATCTCCAAAAAACATAGACATTACAAAAGAAGCAAGTCGCTTTGACCTTTGACCTGGGGCATGCATATCATTTCAGTATAATATATAACATTAATGAGGAGGCAATAAAAATATAGAAAATATAGGAAGAATGGGGAAGACAGGGCCAGTATATTAGTCATTGGATAAAAGGAGAGAAAAAAAAAGGGGGGGGGGGGAGAGAGAGAGAGAGAGTGGGAGAGAGAGAGAGAGAGAGAGAGAGAGAGAGAGAGAGATAGATAGAGGATTAGATCTGACAACTAAAGAAGCCATTGAGAGTGAAATGATGACAATGGAACGCAATGGGCTCTTTACCCGCTGTTGCTTCCGTTTAGATTTGATTTCGGAAAATTTATCCCCTGACGGCAGAGGTGGTTTCTTCGCATGCTGATCCTGGCGGTCAGGGCTAGAGTTGTTTACCTTTTCTTCACCGCTCTTGCCCATCGGAGCTCCTGCCCCCGGCCTCCCCCAGGGATCGTACTCCTTTTCAATCTCCGCTGAAATCAAACAAACAAAATAAGGACATTATTTATACTGCTACCGCTATGATTACTACTACTTCTTCTTCTACAACAACAACTACTACTACTACTACTGCTGCTTCCACTACTACTACTACTATTGCTACTACTACTGCTGCTTCTACTACTACTACTACTATTGCTACTACTACTACTACTACTATAAAAGTGAAAACAAGAGAAAGTAATGTCAACAGGCTACTAAACACATCAATAAAGGATAAGTAAATATTTCACAATCACTGCATTATTAGGAACCATGAAAGAATCTCAGTGATTACTACACAACCCTGTGACCCATTGGTTCCATGCCTCAAAGACAGCTTTTTTAATAAGCAAAATACTGGTACAAATATTCCTGGTTACAGGAATTACACCTCAGCTTTGAAGATCCAACAGTAAAGTACATTAAAACTCATGCATTAAGCACAAAGACTCAAAATGTGATAACTATACCTTCTCTTCATTGAACCACCCATTCAAAAAATATGATAACTATACCTTCTCTTCATTGAACCACCCACTCAAAATATGATAACTATACCTTCTCTTCATTGAACCACCCATTCAAAAAATATGATAACTATACCTTCTCTTCATTGAACCACC
>JARFNW010143288.1:2245-19568 GCA_031763155.1 Dirona albolineata | reverse complement strand
ATAAAATAGAGAGAAATCAACTTAGATGGTTTGGACATGTAAATAGAATGAATGAAAGTAGGATTCCGAAACAAATTGTAGAAAGTAGACAAGGTAAATTACCAAGATGTAGACCAAAGAAAGTATGGCAAGAAACAATATCAGAGGTGACAGAAAAGAGGGGGTGTAGATATTTGGATGCAAAGAGGAAGACTCTTGATAGAGATCAATGGCGAAAGTTTGTCCACACTTGACCTTCACCGAAAAGTAGAAAGGAAATTGATAAAGAAAGAAGAAAGAAATGACGTGGACTAAACAAAACAAAGCATTTGCTGTCGGAACCTAGCTCAAAACTGATTGATTTAATGATTTTCTTGTTTTGTTCTGGTCGAATAAGCCTAACTGTAAAGGGGGTCATGTAAGTCAAGGCTTCACAACTGGGTGAAAAGGGGTTGGACAATGATTATGGATCAATTACATAGCGCTGGTTACCTGATCGACCCAGACGGACCCGCTCTGCTACCAACGTGTGCGTAGTGAATCTCAAAACTTCAGTGAGAAAAAGGACCCCGAAAATAATAGATGGAATTTCCAGAGAAACTGATTGTTGTATACTGAGGATATGATTTTTAACTAACACTGTTGCTTACCCATTAAACAGAAACTCACGGGCGAGGAATATAATATGGACTCATTTTGAGACACGTTTTGATTAGTCCATTTTTGGCTGATGTTTACAATTATTAATAACTTTAAATCTTTTTATCAAACTTTCCAATTTTTGACAGGCACGCCATGTATTAATCCATTTGTAGTCTTACTAAACTTACTTTATTTCTCGAAATATTCAACCAAGTTATAACGAAATACAAGGGTTCTGTTCTCTTTGTGTCACCTGGTACAAAACTAGTCATCAGCATATCTCATCGTCATATCGTATTGCACCAGTGTTGGATCCCTATAACCTGTGGTGTGCAGTCCCTTTGGTCAGTGTCAGTACATGTCTGTCCCAGTTTGCATTCAAAGAGAATGTATTCCATATTCTGACTTTGGTGTCCTCACACACATTGCAGATCAAATGAAAGTCCCCATTTGTGCAGATTATGTTTGGTCCTACCCACTTTAGCTCTTGCTCGGTTCATTGTCACCCATTCCTTTCTAGTTCCAGGAAGCTTTATTCCACTTGGCAGTTCCTTTGCTGGGCCATGGATGGCATCATTAGGTGGATAACTCCCACTCCTTCCATGACTACCCTGCATATTTCTGCATGGTCTGGGTGAATGCTTTCTGCTGTTGTCATAAAACTTTTTCTGGATTTAAGTCTACTTTTTTGGACGCTATTGTCATTGAGTGGGTGTCTTGAATCAATTTATTGCCTGTACTTATGGACCTTAATTTGCGTATCCGGCGGATGTGTGGTGGTGCTATTCCTTCGACCACTCTGAATTTTCTCAATTTCATATATGTGATATAATTTTAGCTTTGGCTTCCCAACGAATATTAAATTAGCAGAAACACCATTTCGAAACACATTAATAACATACTTCATGTAGTAACTATCATACATGCCTCGATTTAGGCATGATTGGAGACAGCTATGAAGCATCGGAACACTCAACACTTAATACCCCACCACACACAGCCTTGAATTGAAAGTGCAAATATATCTTTTTCTTTTTACATGGACTACGCTGATTACAACTGAGAAAACCTCTGAATTTAACATTTTTTTAGCCAGCTAGGTCAGAGATCGGTTGGATTTAGGACCAGGTGGAAGTTGGAACGATTCTCATTGAATCGAAACTACTTTTTCTTCCTGTCTTATTTGCCCTTTTAAAAAAAAACAATCTTATTTTTCTTGATTTGTTTACATAAACTAATGTAAACAATAGGATCTCCTTGTGCTGTGACTTAGATTCAGTAGATGAGAGAGACAGCATTGACTCTTGGTCTAGTTTTGAAAGAAGTGGTTGTTGACTCAGATAATGATAATTAAATGTTTGAAGCTAGTGGTGTGGACGGAAGAGGGGATAGAAATATTGGGAATGGTATGACTAAGTGGCTTGACTTGGGACTACCTCACTGACAACAAATGTTGCTGCTGAGTGGCGAATGAGTTTTGATAGAGCATCTGCAAGAATTGTGACAGATTTAGACACAGCTTTTGTCAAAATATCTCCATTAGATTTAGACCCTTGTAAAAGTAGGTGGCAATGACCAATGGCGTATAGTGAAAAACAGGTGGCAAGCAAAGGGTTAAATAATGCTATTTCGCCAGTGATTATCCCATGTGGTATTGGTATACATGTTGTGAGTCACTGCATTTTTGCTGCATTGTAGGCATGAATTTGGTCAATAGGTCAGCTCCATTAAAATCAGGTGTTTCGATACTTTTCAGATATTTTTCACATTTCACCCTTGTTGCTTGAAGACCTTTTTATCAATTAACCCACCATCCCCAATTGTCAGTTTTTGTCTAATTTGATTTTTATTAAAGATTAAATACACATCAAATATCACTGAAACTGAAGTAGTTCTTAAAATATTAATTTAAGTTTGATTCTGTGTGTTTGTTCTGAGGTAGAATGATAATTCAGTAGTGCATTTTTAAATGTAGTCAGTATATAACTCTATATGCTTTCATGTCATGTTATTCAGATACAATTTTAATGGTCGCAAACATTTGAATATCATTTGACTACTTTCCAGACTCCAAAATTGGACATGATGAACACCCCCAATTTGAAATGGACATTTGAGACAGGCTGTGCAAACCTTTTGTTGTGTGATTCATCTCTTTCTCTACTTGTGCAAGCAAATCAAAAGGGTGTTGCATGTGGACTATGGAAGTGCTGGCTATCTTCCACTACCTCTATTCTCTGTATAGCCTTACCCATAGTTGTCTTTTAAAGCTGAAGTGTAACACTAGGAACTTTAGACAAAATTATTTTGTATGATTTTGAAATATTTATATGTATGACAATTTGGGTTGTCAGCTAATCAAAAATGTTGGTAGGTATGTGTGCATTTTGACTTTATATTATAGTCTTTTAGTTTTACAAAACAAGTGTTTAGGGTTTGTTTATAATGGATATTTTTTAAAAACAAAACAAAGCCATTTATCCATGAGAAATGCATCAGCACCCCAATTTGGCCGTAACAAATGGTTGAGGATTGCAATGTTTCTTTCTTTTCACCATAAAGCTATTTCACAATTACAAAGACATGGGATGCAACGCTTTACAAAATGCATAATTCACGTGTATTTCATAGTTCTTTGTTATTGTTAGTATATTTCCCTGAGATTTCCATTATATGATGTCACTGTGTTGCTCTTATTGATTAGAATATTTATTATCACTTTTTCTATTGTTTTGTTTTCTCCCTTATTCAACTTATTCTGTTTTATTTATTTTATTTTTTCTAAAAATGTTTGTAGCACGTCACATTTCGGCTCAGATCGGGTATTTTAGTTGAGATCGCGGTAGAGCCCCAATTGCCATAAATTCATGACAGCTCGCACCTGACACTGAATTAATTAGGATTACGAGGCGCGCGTTTTTAATCAACGATTGCTGCTAATTGTGTAACTCGCGCATTACAATTATCATTTGGATAGCCAGATAGGAACTCCCATTTAAGTTTGACGTTTCTGTGATTATTTGTTCTCATACAATCAATTTCAGCGTTTATCATGTTACATTGGAGTTTTTGGGCGAAATTGTTTTTTTAAACAAAATTAATATTTAATAAACGCACCTGCAAAAATCGATATTATTTTTTTCGTCAAGATAAACCTCACACTGTGCAATTTAACATGTGAAGGGGAGTTTTTGAGGCTAGCCTCGGACTTGGACAGTAGCTTTAAATTAAGCAGTTGTTGACCCCGACGGGCAACTAAGATTATATCCAGTTTGCGACGCCATATGTAAATTGTAAAATGTCATGTCTTAACCAAAAGGAAGAGGGTTGGGGTATGTGCAACATGTATGTTTTAAAAACTAGTTTGTTAAACCAAATTAAATCTGAAGCTAGCCTTTATAATCTCACCTAAAATAGGGTGACATGAGCAGCACAATCTTTTCACAATGTCATCATCATGTGTTTGAAACAAATTTCTTGGCAAATCTTATAATTTGTATAATCAAACAGTTGCACTTGTAAAATAACACTAATAACAGTTTTGGGGTACCTATTTTTTAATTTCAATTGTTTGATATTTTTTGTTTGCTCTGAGTTAATGGGATATTTTGCCATGCTCATGCTGTAACTGTAGGTAACATTCTTTGAAAAGAAGAAATCAGAATATTGCCAATTGTTATAAAAGCTGCGGATGTTGAAAAATAGTATGATTGTATGTATTGATGAAGTTGTTTTTTTTATATATTTCAATTGGTTTGAATAATTTAGATTATTATTATGGTATTCGTATGAATATTTTCATTAATCACACAAGAATTGTGTTTTTTCTTTTCCCTGACTCATGAGCTGTGTTTGAAAACTGTTTTGTAAATAACTTGAGTGATGGGGAGCCACTGTTTTATTTTTGCTTTCTTTGATTATTGATAGGTTGTGGATAGCCAACTATTCTGTGCCTTTGTGTGTACGGTTACCTTTCATAGAGTAGGAAAAGAGAATTAAGTTGACAGCATAGACTGGATTTCACTAACAGGTTCAGTTGTTGCATTTGCTTCATTGATAAAATTGCATTTAAGGTAAAGAGCTCAGTTTTTTAACATTTGATATTCGTAATGAAATGAGAGATCTTCCTGTTAGAGCATAATATTTATCCTGCCTTTTCTTTTAAACCTCTTTTCAATTATATTTGATCACGCGCACACTTAAATTAAGAAATCTCAAGATTATATTGGATTGGTGGTGAACATAAGATTTGATTTGTTTCCTTTGTTTTGTTTTATTTTTTTATTCATATTCCATTAATCCAGAGATAATTGTAGGAATGATTTTTTTTTTTTTGTTTGTTTACAGTATGGAGAAAAGAATTTTGTTTTGGTCCCAACCTGACTAGTGTTGCATTCACTCAGTCACAGCTGCCCTTCCTTGATTATTTGTACAAAAATATATTAACAGTACAGGCCTTAAGATGAATAGTAGCTTCAGTGCAACGTGTTAACTTTGTCTTTATAAAGAGTAAATTGTATTGTTTCTATGCAACTACATAGTCATTAGGATAATATGGGAGAATATATCTGCAAAATTGGTCTTACCTTTTGTTGTTGTTATTTTCAGTTTATTAACTTAAGGACCTCGTGCAAAAGCTGAACATTTGCTCTGACGGTTCTTTGAGTAACAAAAGGTTTGATCCACTTCAAGATTTACCAATACGGACAGGAGAGCATATTATAATATACAGATAATAGAGAGTGAATCTTCCAACATGTGTTTGCTACACTTGAGCATGCATACCTTCTGTCCACTGTTTGTAATATTGTATATCAAATACTCACCTAGCCACTGAGGTTGTTCTGTAGTATTTTATATTGTAGTGATAGTGAGTGGGAATAGATCTTAACCAATTTGTATGTAATATATTTGTACATATCTCAGCATGTATGGATAAGTTGTATTATACTATGTATAATATTATAAGTACTGATAAAGAAATAGTCCTCTTCATAATGATCGTCTTTCCTCTTGCTGGGTAGGGCAAAGCCACAATAACATTAATGATATATACGAATTTACCTTCAACAACTTCGATGAAGTAAAATATGATATTTGACCATGTTTCATTTTATATTTTGGTTGAAAAGAACCAGTGCAATATCAAATGATATTGGTTAGTGTCAATTTATTTTTTTAAAGACTTTTTCACTGGCCTTTTATTCAGAGCATAACTATTTATTTAACTGCTTCATTGTTTATCTTCAAGTTGTAAAATTTGCTAGTTTATGTTGTGAAGAAGACATTTATTATGTGTTGGGCCTTTCTTTTCTTTGTGTTTTTATGGTCAAAAGGGTTAACTGTTGATGTAATGGAAATGAGTACCCCAATTTTCAGATTCTTCCTGCTTCTACTGATTGGATAAATGTACAAAAAACTTTGGCCGAGATTCGTGTTGAGTAATTACCTTGTAATGTCTTTAAGTTATCAGATAGCTACATAAAACCAGAGCTTGTAAGAGGGGGATGGGGTGGCAGTGTGGTTGAAGGGTCAAGACATTTGACTTTCGACTGAAAGGTTGTGTTCAATTCCCTTAAAATTGGAATCGATGTTTGACCCCTTTAAACGCTTATTATGTGCATTGGACAATTAAATTGTCATTGTTAATGTCAAACTGTGTTTCCGCTATCTCTGAATAATTTATTTTTTCAGTATAGTGTTTGATTACTTTTTGCACATTTCAGTGATAATAAGCTTGCCTTTTTTGATGATGGGGTATAGGAATTCAGTTTCTTGAGTCTGCATTACATCCTTAACTCTTTTGCTACCCAGAAAAAAATTCCCAAACCCGTCAATTTAGTCCCCTTGTCCAGACAGGCATGCATCACAATAACAGGTACTACAGACACAAATATAAGTAACCTCAACATGTTAGGTATGAATTTGTTCAGGAATGCATGAATGGGATGGAATGAGATTATTTTATTGTTTGGTGCAGAAATGTAAATTTAGTAGCGACCGCCAGTATTTTTGGGAAAACCGGACTGGCCGCTGCCAGCGGTAGTGGGTAGACAAAGAGTTTAAGTCCCATTCGATTATATGTGAGGTAATGGAATAATTTTGTTTTTGGTGCTTTTACAGAATTTGGACAATTGTAGTTATAAATTAATGAATAAAGGAATCTTTCAAAAACAAACAAACACCCTGGGCAATGAAAGTCTGGTTAGGGGCTGAAGGGGTTTTAAGATGACTTAAAAGTGATCATATTAAATATAAAAATGGCTGCATGTTATCTTTCCCCCAAGTTATAGTTGAAGGGTAACTCATCAATTTGACAATTCAATGAATCAAGCACGTTACAATCTGCATGGAAGTCTTTTAATCTCCATTTGTTTTAAAGGACCATTTTGCCACAATTACAGTTACAGTTTTAAAAAATTGTTGTGTTATAATGTTACCCATTGGTCTTGTAGTAATTTCGTTTTGAATTAACTTGCATCGTTACATATACATAGCAATACTAATTGCTTTATTTCCCCCAGGGCTCAAGTGCCATTGATTGTGAAGTATTTCCATACCGGTTTGTTACAAATTCATAATGTGATGATCGTTTCATTTACACAGCTTTCCCATTTTGCCTTGTTGTAACATATTCTTATTTGACAAAGTGTTTCACGTTCATTTTTATTCAGTGAAAAATGTAATTCAAGAAATTGTGAGTTATATAGCAATTACACAGTCATGACTCGCTATACCCCTACTCGTTATAGTTAAAAAATGCACTACAATGTCTTATTGGACCATTTGTCAAAATTTGTCTGGGATGCGTTAGACAAGCTTAAATTTCTTCTTTTTTTTTCAGGAAAAAACAAAAGAAAAAACCCAAACTAACGTTCTAGGGACCTTGTAATATTACTGTTGTTTTGATAATGTTTGCACTACGTAAACCCCTCATTAAATCGGGTGAATTAATTGTCTGATTGCTTTGATCAATATTCAGTTTCTTTTAAAATCATTGTTACACATGTTACTGTTACAATAGTTGATGCTTGCTACTGCTAATAAAGAAAATGCTACTAAAGGTCGGTTCCAAAATGTGTTATAATTCACTTACAGTGTGATGGTATTATCGCAATTGAAATGACTAAAGAAAACAAAAATATGTAATGATGAAAAAGACTTGGCGGCACTACAGTCAAAGGGTCACACATAATACTAATGTACCCATGTGTGATGGTGGTTTCTTTTCAACGCATCGCAAATCAGTCATTGACTTGTTATACCTCCAACTTTAGCCCGGTCCCAAAGGTGGCAGTACCGTACAAAGAGTCACGACTGTATGCTTGATCTTGAACATGGTTCTATGACAATGCTTTTATAAAAATCAAGATCACCAACGTTTTGTATGTCAAGTTTTGTTGGGGTTTATGATATTAGATGGGATCCATCTCATTATGAATTAGTTATTGTGATCCAACCCTTACTTTTCTTTGCACACGCAAAACTAGTTTCCATATTCTACACGTCAGTGATTGTAAAATCTTAAATTCTCGCACTGACCCAAATTTCTTTTTGTTTCTAATGGCATTATATTTAATTGGTTATCTGTAGGGTATATGTGTGACGGTGTTAGAGTGGTTTGGCTGCTGGTCTCGGGGTTGCAAGATCATGAGGTCGAATCCTCACATGCTCATACTCATAATTGTCCTTAGATTTAGATAGTGAATAAACTTTTTATATTCTTTCAACTGGAAAGGATTTTGTCTGATATTGTTGCGTTGATGGCCGAGTGCCAAGACTGCCAGGTTTGAGATTGTGACTCATACAATATTTGCACTCAGCTTAGGTGCGAATGAGTGAACATGCCGTAAACAATATGATCAAATTGTTAGTGGAAATGCTTCTAATGTATGCTCCTCAGAAAATTAAGAATGATTTTGTAAGTGATGTAAAGTCTGGGGTGAGCTGGCACTTGTACAGGGATGATACAGACTATGAAACCCACCTTTACTTTTAATCCATTTAAATTAGAAGCTTTTAAAAAGTGAGGATATTATTCGTACATATTTTTCAGCTTTTTATTTTCTCAAATCTATAAAAGGGTACTTGTTTGTTTGCTATCTGTTCCCTTCAGAACCGTAATGAAACAGTGTTGGTACCAGCTCTATGTTTGGCCGAGGTCAATGTACAAGGCAAGCATCGATGCGCAGATCCAGCTATAGCACAGTCTAAATAATATCTGATGGGAGATCTCTCACCAAACACATTAGCAGAGATTTCAGTCTGATTACAAAATAGAAAAGATATGTAGGTTATTGATAATCAGAAACAGAAGGAAAGCAAGATTTGCAGTTTACAATGGATCACACATTTATTAATGCATACAACTACAACCAATTCTTTGTAACAAGCACCACGCCAGCTTTGTAAATGATTCTTAGAGGTCTCAAATGTATGTGTGATTTTCCTTTTTCCATCACATAGTTATCGAATACAACACAAGATATTTTCTTTATTAATACCATTGTGGTGTCATAGTCATAACAGTGAATTGTGTTCTGTTTGTTTTATTGTTTAAAATATAGGAGTTTGGAGAAGAAAAGATAGATTGCATGATTGATTTTCTTGCTTGCTTCACTCGCACTTGCACCTTACTGCACAATGTATCCTTGTCTCGTGGAAATTTTTTTTCAGCGAGTAGGTTATTGTTTATTGGTGTTGATAACAACATGTTTCTGTATTTTTTATTTTTTTTTCCAATTGAAACCTACATTACATTTACAATTTACATTATTTAATTGCCAGTAAGTCAAATGATGATATTGTATAATTGTAGCTTTAACATATTATCGCATAATACAGAAATATGTGTGTTCTTGTCTAATTCAATCCACTTGTTTTTACCTATTATGAATCCATTTCAGTAATAAGATAATATATCCATCTGCAATGCCTTATCCAATTGCAAAAGGATTGGGCTTTGCAATTTGAATTGAAGTATTTGATTAAAGAGTTGAATAATGGTATCAGCAGTGTTAACATTTTATTTTCTTAAGTTCATAGTTTTTTGTTTTGAGATCCAAACTACAGTAGGTACAACAAACAAAGCAGTGAATGGGCCATCTCCATGCCTACTTTACCGCAATGCTCAGGCGCAAACACCAGCATGCAAACACACGAGTGTCTGGATGATCTCCTATGGCTGGACACAAAGCTGGAAAATAATCAAAGGCGATAATAATATGTAATAATAATGATGGAGGTAATGATAAAACGTGATGAAAATAAAATCGGAAACATACACTTCACTAGAGTTGGGCGCATCAAACTTACAAAATTAACGCAGAAATAAGAAGATATGGACAAATGTAGACTCGCATCTGGATACATACGATCATATATTATCATGATAAAATAACGATATATCAATATGATGATCATGAAGTTGAAGAAGACAATTCACCACTGTACGTACTGAGGGAGAAGGAATTATGATGTCAAAACATGCCAAGAAAGCTCTGAATAGATGGTATTCAAATACTGACCACCGAAATTTATGTCAGCCACCGATAAACCATACATATTTACGTAGATACTAACAAACCGAAGCCGACATCATTATAATTACGATCGGACGGATAGCCACTTCTGCTAATAGCAGTGCTATTCGTACGTAGTAACGTCGGTCGATCTGCACATGCGCATCTCGGCTTCTTCATTCTCTTTTTTGTTCCAGGCCTCACTGAACACAACAATGACAATGGAGACCGTTACTACTGGTACTATCATCAATGTGGGAGATCAATTTCCAACAGGGAAAGAGCTTTAAAGCTCCATTTTTTTCACGACTCAAAAGAGGACAAAATAAGATAGATCTTTATTGTCCAAAAAATGGCACATTTTCATGATGTATTACAATACAAGGCAGTTACTCTGGATGCTCAACCTTCCGTTCATCAAGTGTGTCCTGCATTGCACCAAATGTGTGAGATGTGTTTGCGCCAGCTGGCTGCAATATCGATGCTCCACATTTTCTTCTTAGATACCGCCACCCTGGAGTCATTATACTATACTCTCCAAAGAGTCTACTCCAGTATTCATACAGTTGATGATACTATAATCTATCAGCTGATCAAACATGACAATAATTGAAAGCTTGCTAAATAAAACAGGACAAAAGTCTATCAATGTTAGCAAACTGTCAGTTATTGTCGTGGTCTCCCAGCTGTTGCTGGCTGTCACAGTCTTCTGACTGCAACCCTGGGTAACAAAATAAAGGGCTTTCTCAGTCTTGAATGTCATCTTCCGAGGGTCAAGGGATCAAGTATTTCTTCCTTTATTTTCAGGCTTTGATAGATGTGGATGAAATATACAGAAGGCCACCATGCTTGGGAAAAATTAGAGCGGTGAGTGTGTCATTACTGGCGAAAATTGTCTTCCTTGGCTTAAAAAACACCTACGCTTCCTTTCAGTGCTAGCCTACTTATTATCATTAAATTTCCACTATAAATATAAAGCTCTCATAACTCCATATACATTATTTGCAGCCACAAAGTTGACTTATCTCTACGTTTACTGAAAGTGATTCCTCTCTCCACATAATTTTACCTTTCCTTCATGGATAGACTTTACATTCCATAGCCCCATCCATCCTCATTGCCCAATCCTTGCTGGGGTTTGTGTCTGAAATATCAACCTGATGGTCATGTAAAGTTTTTCCATTGAAAGTGTTTATTCTAGCAAGGGTTTCAACAGTCAAACCTTTCTTAGGGGTAGTTCTTGTTTGTAAGCTATAATGTGAGATGTCTTTCCACTCTCTTTGTATCTTTCTTGCAATACTTGTAAGGGCAAGAGGGAACAGACCATAAACACATCTTTAAATATTTATCATCATAATTGCAAATTGAAGGTAATCCTCAATATAGTTCTATTTCAATCTATGGGTTCGTTCAACTAGAAATATGAAATGGCTTATATTTTCATCATAAATGTTTGTGGAGGCTGAGAGAGGCATTGCACTAGCCCCGCAAATAAGTATGCTTTCACCTCCCTGCGTTGTGTTTTTTCCATGGGCAGGAAAACAAAGTCCTATTGCGGCACTGCACTAGTTGACGCTTTGTAAATATATTTCCTTTTTTTTTCCTTCTCAAAATAATATACCCTGAAGTCTGAAGACAACATGCCCTTGTGGATGAAATTTAGGCAATTTATATCAATATAATATTATAAATGCTGTTTTATTTAGTTTTACTGACATGACAATATGAGTGATGAAGAGAAAGATTTCATCATGAATGATATTTTTCATCCACCAAGGCTGTACGAAATAAATTAAAAACAACAAGCAACACTATTTACTCTTTAACTTTTCATCCAGTCAGAAATTTATTATCTGCTTTCTATAACTCCATGATTTTGTATTTTTATCCAGCGAAGGACTCACAAGCTTAAATCAGCACAACAGACATTGAAGACAGAAAGAGAGGAACAAAGGGAGAAGTTTTTCTCTGGAACTGACTTTGCAAAATTCACACAAGGATCTGAAGACAATGGCACAGGCTTAGAGACTAATGAAACTGAACAGGAGGGGGGAATGGCAAAGATAGACGTGATAGGGAAAGACAGAGGTAGAAATTCAGAGGAGAAGAAGCAAGATGTCACCAAAAGCGGTGATGATGTGTCAAAGAAATCATCAAAGTTGTCAAAAAAGGAGAGAGACAAGAAGAGTGTTTATGAAGGTGTTCGGTTTCCATATTCGTTCTACGAGAGAGAGGCCTTGATGCTGGGAATCCCTGACGAGAATGTAGAACACAGACACGTCAACCAGCTGTTCATTCGGGGAGAAAATGTTGTTTTGGTGTCCATCATAGACGATTAGGTGCTTTCAACTGATTTGAAATGTTGATTGGTTTTGGGGTTATTTTACTGTGTTCAGCTTCTTTATTATTGTTATTATTATTATTATTATTTTAATATATTTTTTTATGTTCTGATTTCATGCTTTTGCCTCTTCAGTGAAAATTCATTTTGGTATGTTTACAAATTTACACTGGTTTTCTCAAGACTGGTGCCCTGCCTTTGTGCCATTGTACTTCATATCTAGACCCTTTGCGTAGAATTGAGAACATTTCCAGTACCCACCAAATGAGTTTCTCCGTCTAGAATCAGCAATTTTAAATTGACTAAAATTGTAATTGTTTGTTCCTGGAAGCCTAGATCTACAACACCAGCTCAATCCTGATTGGGAGTCAACCTGAGTTATGTATGGTTGCGGCTGATGATTTGGAGGAAAAAGTTCTCAATGTAGTCACCCCTGTGGTATGATAAACACATAACTTTAGAGCTGACTCTCATGATGCTTTTGATAATATGATCAAATGGGACATAGAAGATTGCAGCACATAGGAAGATCATGATGAAGCAAGTCCATGTCGTCAGCATATCATGGCTCTCCTTTTAGAATTTTTTTAACTGGTTGAGAAAGACTCACTTTTTAAACCATGCCAGTGTTGAAGTAAGCTTCTTCTTCACATGGTCTTTGGAAGAAAAAAGTAACAATTGAAAGTGAATAAGCCTTACTTATTGTAATTATAATTAGTCAAACCTGTGCTCGCTGCCGCCTTTATATGGCGGCCACCTGCCCACTTTCCAGGTCCGACCGTAGTTTTTTCCTCTATTTTGACACTGTGCAGGGCGGCCAACTGCCCAACATGGCCAGTGGACACTATTTTAGGTACAAAAAAAGCATTCAAACCTGACCTAGACGGCCAGTTAATCAAGGCGAGGCTAACAATAGACTAGCCAAATGAGCATGGCTGTTGAGTAAGCGCTGTACATCAGCCAAAACACCTGTGTGAGTGGTGAATCGTCCATGGGTGTCTTCAAAGCGATTGACCGTCGATTATGGTGATTCGTTGTCGGCTTACATAACAATAGACTTCAATTACAATAGCCAGGTCGGTTTCACAAGTCGTTTACTCCTCCTTTCAAACGGCAACTTGAAAAAACTCAGGGTTAAGTGGGTGGAGTTAATTGATATGGTGTTAATTTCTGATTGATATGTTTCTTTATGGCGTGGGCAGAAGGATCTTATAAAATTGATTCTACTGAGATTCATTCCCATCTCTTACATTTTTTTCCATATCCCAAGGACTTCATTTGTGATCCCCCACATTATTGAGAATAATTTTTCAAATCCTTTGAACCATTAAAAGTTGACAATATCGTCTCAGTCATGTCAAAGAAGGCAGCGACAATAATTTTTGGGTGACTATTTTGTGATCCCAACAGGGCTATTCAAGCAACCTTTCTCTAGTTAATATAAAAGGGCATTATCCCAGATTTTCTTCTTTAAAAAGTCATGGAAATTTGCCAAATGATAATGATAATTATTTTAAATGATATAAAATACGGAAATAACTAGTCATATTTAGCTACAGATTTTATGACTGGAACTAGGGTGCCAACATTTTTCCCAAGGGTTTTGCATGAAATATAGCAAGCTTCTAGTCACTTTCTTTTTTTATTAATGCAATTTTAAGATTTTTAGTAACAAGATCTTGTGGCATATTATGGTGCCAGCTGGTAAGATTACAATGGCAAATGTTTTAATTTCCTCCTTGTCCCCTCAATCATCGTCATCGACATAACTAATGTTGTCATCATTATTGTTGTCATTGTTATTGTTGTCATTATTATTGTTGTCATTGTTGTCATTATATTGTCATCATCCTCCTCCTCATCATCATCATCACCACCACCACCAACACCTATTCTTCTTCCTCTTCCTCTTCCTCCTCATCTTCTCGTCTTCTTCGTCTTCTTCTTCTTCTTCTTCTTCTTCTTCTTCTTCTTCTTTCTACTGTACTAATTATTATTATCATCATTATTACTGTTATTAATAACAGAGCCAGCATACATTCCCCACAACCGATATAAGTTTGCATTCCTACATGACACTAATTCTTGCTCATGCTCTAGTAGTTGTGAAATATACTGACAATCAATAAAACAATACACGAGGCATCGACAAAAGTTCTACATAAAGCAGTTGACATTTCAGGTATCTAATCAACATATATAAAATCCACATCAATCAATCATTAGACCATTCTCTCAACTTGTTCAACTTTCATGAGAACTGTATCATTGATATGAGTCAAAATCAAAGTTATTCAAACACTCATTTCTTTTCAGACATTTTTTTATGTCTGAATTTTTAGAACTGATGAATAGAAATGTTAGAATTAAGAGTAAAACTCAAAAGAGAAAGAAAATTTTATTTAATAAATTAATGAATTCAAAAAAAATTAATTTCAAACATAAATGAGAGAACGCTATGTTATACTCAACCACAAGTTTATGTGCAGTGACACCCCTGGAATAGAGGTTATAGTTATATTATAGTTATAGTGTCAGAAGTATTCAATAAAAACAGCTTGCTTAAGTCACACTTGTACAATTATAAAAAGCACATTCTTAAAAGAGCCTTTAGGCCCATAGAGCTGATGCTTATTCTGGTTTCTGTAGTGTGTAAAGCAGACAAGTTATTGACAAGTCGCTGATCTATTGCTGATTGGGATCTATTTCTACACCAGGAGATAATAGCATAAAAGAAATAACATGCTCAAGGATAAGGACATAAAGTCGAGAGTAAGACTTGATCACTTAACGTTTTCATGAAAGTGTATTGTCTGTCTGTCTGTCTCTAAAGGTAAATATGTGCGCATGTGTGTTATGTGTGTGTGTGTATGTGAATGTGTGTGTGTGTGTGTATGTTTGTGTTTATCAAAATGTTAAAATATTTGCAATTATCATGCCATTTCTGTCATTTCTTTCAACATTGTTCTTGTTTGATAATCAACTGGATTACCTGTTGGCTTCTTCTTTATTAGGGACAAGCAGTTGACGTGGATCCTAGTTCCAGGCTACTTACAATTCAAGAATTCCCAATCATTGTTTGTGTTTTATGGACTCACTGCACTGAACTTTTATCAGTGTCGATTCTGGGAACTTAATGTTAAGTTGGTGGCCAAACAGTGAACACAACTTGAAGGTTGGCGTTGTCAAGCAACGTTTATCGCGGTTAGTGAATGGACAAGTGACTGCCTGGGACCAAAAACAGTCACAACGGCATTTATACATAATAAAATGGCTTGGCTCACTGGTGTTCGGGTCCTTAGGTAGGACACTTTGCCCTGCTTACTTTGTCCTATCAGAGACTGACGCTAAATTCACAGGTCCCCTCGGTTGTAATCAACGTTGTCCTTGTCCAAAAATTGTGTTTGTGCTTAACAGGCTAAGTGTGGCAAATTAACTGTTGAGAGCTCTGTTGCTTTCCAGGGGAATATGTGCTACTGTAAAGCACTTTGAGCATGGTGATCATCATGAATATGCGCTATATTAATACCATTTATTATAATTTATAATTACTTTGGTGCAATTTTTGTGCACTTTTCCCAGTAAGTCATTTTTGTCCATCTGTGATCAGCAATGAAACAATGATAATGATTGGGAATTTTTGCAATATAACTTTCTCTCTCTTTGCTTGGAGCAACCCATGACTTCCTCCTTGGATTCAATATAGTGGCGCTGTCGAGGCAACTTTTTCTATAAATGTAGATGACTTACCAGATAATTCCATTCCTTTCCGGGATCGTCTTTACTTCCTTCCCACACAGCCAGTTCCAACAGAATGAGTGCTCTCTTTTGCACGATGTGACATTTGACCTTACACTTTCTGGCCAGAGCTAAGAAATTCTTTTGGCGCCACAATTTAGGCAACTCCTGCAAAAACAGCAATGTTTGTTGTTTATCAAAATGTATGTTCATTCTTAATACAATAAAGTAGTCTCAGCCTTTGATCCTGGTCCTCATGATAAAGGAAAACTTCAAAATAAATTGATTAAATACTCTACAAGTGCACCAACACTAATGAGGCAGGAGAAAAAGAGCAAAAATCATCATGCTATATAAAATATCACAAGGGCTTGTTGATGTGGAGACGACTAGGCTAAAGCCAACTCGTGCTGTATCCAAAACAAGAGGTCATGTCAAAAGATACCAAGTCCGAAAGTCAAAACTTCAGATGCACCAGGTCATTTTTTACATCGACAATCCGACTATATCTCCTGCTCGTCTTTAATTCCTGATGCAGAGTCCTTCTAGCCATGTGTTAGGTGATGGGTGGTGTAATTCATCATTGACATTTGGATTTACTTCCATTTGTCATTTGCACCCTTCAGAGCTTGGCATATGGCTGGCCCCTACACGGCCTTTTGCGGTATAAAGGGGACTCGATAAACAAACTAAACAATCCGACTATGGAACAAATTTCCAGCAGATGCTGTCTGAGCTGCCTCATTAGAATGCTTCAAAATAGCCTTTCTTGCTGCGAACTTTTAATTCATTTCGAACTAAACTTTTATGTCTTGCAGTGTTTGAAAAATTGTAGATTTACGACACCAGGTCTGCAAATAAAGGAAGAAAAAGAAGATCCTAAAGCACTGTGGAGGAATTTCTACCTTTTAAAAAAAATCAACAACATTTAAGAATATACCTGTCACACATACAAAGGAACCCTCAATTAAGACCGCCCAAATTTCAAAGGAAAAAGGTCTAAATTGAGGGGTGGTCTTAACTGAGGGGTCGCTGTTTCGGTGGGGGGGGGGGGGGGGGGGGGGGGGGGGGGGGGGGGGGGGGGGGGGGGGGGGGGGGGGGG
>JARFNW010143277.1:0-10168 GCA_031763155.1 Dirona albolineata | reverse complement strand
GAGAGAGAGAGAGCGAGAGCGAGAGAGCGAGAGAGAGAGAGAGAGAGAGAGAGAGAGAGAGAGAGAGAGAGAGAGAGAGAGAGAGATGGAAACAATTGTCATATCTTGAACCGCACTGAACTACACTCCAGAGATCACATACATCGAAAAAGAATTCTCCTCTGACCAGATTTTGAAAACTGAGATGGTCGGTACTCAAAAACAATGTGTTGTTGTTTTTCAGGATTTAGCTGTTTTTATGGTCCAGTTATTGATGAATGAAATAAAATCAGTAGAGGTGGTAGGATGATCGTGTTAAGACAGTAAATAAAATCTTAACATTTGTTTTACCCTTATCCTTCTTAACGAAAACATCGTTGGTGTAGCAACAATTCTTTGACAACTATTTCCGTGAGCTCGTTATATCAGTACACCATATTTTATACATATTGGCAATGTTATATATATATATATATATATATATAATATATATATATATAAGCAACTAAAAGCTGCGATAATTTGGACCCCAAATGCATGTGTTAATGTTGTGATTCCTAATCCACAGGCTTTCCATGATTGAAATTGAAATCCTTGTTTTGAAAATCAAATCACAACAAACAAAATGTCTGGTCTGTACCTGGGTCAGACTTTTGAAAAACGTCTTGATTCGTTTCTGTCTGTTTGTTTCCCCTTCATACGTTCCGCCCTCTTTGATCTCGAATGAAGCTTGTGGAACAAAGCTGGAAATTTGTTCTCGGGAAATAATTGAATTAAAACACCCTCTAATATCACGTACAGAATTCTCTTGTTCAACGTTTTATGCTGGAACATTTCAAAAATCCGAGACACTCCGAGCCGCACCGCCTCTGTTCCCATCAAGGTACGAACCTCATCTGAAGAAAGAGACACAAGAAACCATTTCAGACTGTATTATTAAAGGTTCAATGAGTTGGGACAAAACGAAAGCTATCTACACTGTACTGTCATACATTGAGCAGTGCATACTGAGTCAGTTGAGTTTTCATAAGACAATTGTACTGATAAATTGATCGTATTTCCATACCCTGTCTGTGCTTGTATCTTTACAACTTCTAGAATCATTGAATAGGTGAAAACCGTTTGATTTGCTTGGGATTTCCAATTCCCAGAGATTGGTCTATTGTGAGTAAAAAGTACTGTGACAAACAACTTTCCTATAAGGAATCTCATGATTTTGTTTTCGGTACTTCCCAAATAGCAAGGTCAAGTTGCTATAAATAATAATAATAATGATAATAACAACAAAAACAATAATAATAATAATAACAATAACAACAATAACAATAATAATACTATATTTCATTCCTTCGGAAATTGAATAATGGAGCACAAAAAAAATGTTTCCTCGTCAATACAACTAGCTTTGAACACACTCATTTTTGGACACAGTGTTTCTGAGAGTGGTAATCCTCTTCTTGAGACTTACCTGGCACACTTCCCAACATCTTTGCTCGACATAGGACCCTTGTCCTCATCTTCGTGTCCTCGTCTCTAGCAGGACGTGGCTCCGCTAGGCCCCCGTTGGGCCAGAACGAATTCCTGAAGGCTGCCACGTATTCCGCCATTTGTTCTGACGACGTCATAAAGTCAACGTGTTCTACAATTTTTCTGAAAGAACAGGAATTGTAATTTGTCAGCAAAGATAAATAGGACATAGGAAAATGTGCTGTTGTGTAAAGTCCTTTCGAGCCTTGAGGCCCATAGCACCGGTGCTTATCCCGGTTCCCGTAGCGTGAAGCGGACAGAGTGACAATACGTCACCTTTGTGAATAGGACACTGGTCTATGATTATCGCAGATTACTTCCCCAACTGTAAGCTGGTACCCCTTTTTACTCCTGAGTCAAGTGAGGCAATTGGAAATAAAATTTCTTGCCCAAGAAAAACAACGAAGTGACAGTGGTAGGATTTGAACCCTCGACCTTCGCCATGGGAGTTCGCTGTCCTAGACACTTGTGTAAAGCACTATACACATGTCATTCATTTATTCATGATATTATTATGATTTTGAATCTTACTACGTTTAATTAGAATGAGATATGTTTTCAATGGGAAAGCCTGTGTGCAAATTTTCAGATCAAAAACATTGGTTAAACCGTGTCTGGTACAAGAAGCAAAACACTGTTCAATATCACTCATATCTGGACCAGACAACAAAGTATCGTAGCCTCACGTGTTCACCCAAAAGCCCTGTCCTGTAACTGTAACAAAAACCAAAAGGGTAAGCCTACCTGTTGATTTTGTCACCAAATGTCGCCTTGATGAGTTGTCGAAGGATGGCCACGATTCTACGCCTCAGCCACTGGTTTTTGTGCTTCAAGTCAAACACTTCGTCCATCAACAACAGCATAATACGCATCGGAATGTTCTCTCCCGCGTCCTGGTCCAGCACGGCTCCGACTTTCATCTGGTTCATGAGCTCCCTTGACCTGCTCTGCTCAACCTGCATGGATCACAACAGGATTTCAATTTCAATACTGTCATCAACGCAATTATAAATTTAAAAAATGGCTTTAATAGTCTGTATCTCACCAATGCTCTTGATATTAATCAGGTTAATTGCAATTTGATATTGTACATCCTGTTTATAGTCATTCTGTGATAGGAATTACGAGACAAGTCTTGAAATCCCTGAAAAGTCCTGTAGACTCTCTAATCTAAGATTCAAACCCAAAACCTCAGCGTCCAAAAGCAACAGCATTATCCACTATAAAATAAGCCCTCACCCCCAAATGCTCAGATCAATCATCATTGAATTCAATCATCACTAAAGTATAAAGAAAATTGTAAATGTGAATTGTTTTATCTTGAATATCTTAAAATTTGTACAATGTAGCAACTTATATAATCTATCACTGTCAAACCTATTTGAGTATTATTGTCGTCATAGTTGTGAATTGCTTTTTTTACAATGCACCTAGAGCTGTTTGTTAACAGGGCACAATAGATCATTTCCATTGTTATTATCATTATTATTCAATTTTTTAAAACCAAAGCAACTCTTAAAATAATTGTTACTTACGCTTTTATTTGAATGGAAAACTTTTCCGATGCCGTCCCCTATCCTTATGACCCCATCAGGAACGCTTTTCACGGCATTGCCCATGTTCTTGGAGACGCTTTTCAGAGGGTTGACTATTGAATCCATCTGGTTTACATCAAACCAGTAGAAAGGCAATATCATGTAAAGAACAATATTGTGAAAAACAAAAAGAAATAATGCAATGTATAAAAGCACTTTTAAACAAATCGAAAAAACCAAAATCATTATCCCTCGTCCCAAGTTTTCAAAGACGAAGACAAAACCAAAAGATAAAAAAAAAAACCAAACCAAAATAATACTTTTAAAATAATATTAAACTTCAAATTTAAAAAATTACTGTTGAAAATTTTAAAAATAAAATTTTTCTTATATTCCTTTTAACCTCTGAATGCAAACGGTATGAATCCTGGAAAAAGTAATGCTAAGAAGAGCTGAAATTGATTGGAAAACTCCAGTGAGATGTGAAAGAAGAGTGCACAGAATAGTTTGACAGGTGGAATGATGCTGAAAACCTATTTAACTATTCTATGCTACGAGTCTATAAGGATACGACGATAGCTAACCAATCAAGCGTTTCAAAGATGTTAAAACTCGTTCATACCTTTCTGGAAAAGTCTGATTTGTGTTTTTCCCATTCACCATTTTGCAAGAACTTGTTCATCAGACTTTCCAAGCCCTTGGTGCCTTCCAGGGTGTCGGGTTTCATCAATATCTGAGGATACCAATAACAAATCAATTTTCACCACTGTATCTTTGCAGAATTTCAACTTATGCATCAAGTGTTGTGAGTTTGGAGGTTAAGACAGCGATCTCTCATGGCAAATGTCGTGGGTTTTGAATCCTATCCCAGTCACTTCGTTGTTTTTCTTGGTGAAGAGACTTTACTCCAATTGCCACACTTGGCCGAAAGGCAGAAATTAAATGGGTACCAACTCACAACTGGGGACGAAATCCGTGATAGACCGACGTCCTTTCCCGAAAGGAGAATATTGTTACTCTGTCCGCTCCATGCTACGAAAACAGGGATAAGCACCGGCTCTATGGGCCTCAAGGCTCTTTCTTAAGGATGCTCTATCTCATATGACAATAGTTACAGGGAAAATAGGACAAGATGTAAAATTTTCCCCAGCAACTTGACCTTGCTATTCGGGAAGCACCGAAAAAACAAATATAATGAGATTCCTAATCCACATTGGAAAGTTGTTGGTAACTATAATTTTTACAAAGAATAGACTGATCTCTGGTAAATGGAAAACCCAAGCAAACATTTTTCACCTATTAGATAAATGGACTGAAAAAGAAAAAAAGGATTAAAAAAAACAAAAAAACAGCTTACCTTTAAATAGGTATCTAGATCTCTTCTTCGTTTCTGCAGGAATTTTTGACTAGTATTCTTGAGCACTGTTTTCCCAGGGAGGTGGGGAGGAGTCATGTCAGGGAACTGTGGAATACAATCATTTCATCCATGGCAATTATCCCCCTTGACTAAAGATAAAGATGTGTTTGTAATTCGGGACAAGCACCGGCTCTATGGGCCTCAAGGCTCTTAAGGACTTTACGTCTTCTTTTTTTTTCTATAGTCTGTATCCCTGTTCATGTACAGACTCACGGGCATTACATTAGTTATCCCCCACTAGGCTGTGTCATTGGTCATTCAATATCCTTCTCAACTCCCATGGGGAAGCATACAGTAGAGCAGACTGTTAGGCTTGTCATGCTAACATACTGACAATATCTTTCTCTGCCTGTAGCTGGGTACTCATTCACACCTGAGTCGAGTGAGGAGGAAACATGTGTAAAGAGTTTTTCCCAGGGACTCATCATCTGTAGCATCAGTCAGGATTCAAACTCGAAACCTCTAAATTTTGAATTAAGTAACCAAAACACCACAAGGGGTTTTCACACTGAAGAGTAAGAATCACATAATTAAGACACAACAGTTCCTACCCTGGGGGATAAAAACTATATACAAATGAATCAATGGGATGACAAAATTCTGACAAAACAACTGACCTCTTCAGCAAGAATCATATGGAGATCATGAAAGTCACTGTAGCGTCTATACACGTCCCATATGCTTTCTTCTTCGCAGTCAGCATCCTTTCTCCGCACACTGACACAAAACACAGCGTAAGACTTTCCATTTTTTTCTGACTCCTTTACAATGGCTGATCAAAACAAGAACAAAAATAAAAGAGACATGAAACTCCCTGTTGCTGCAATGCCAAAGAATACAGTATCTTAAGATATTGGTTTAAACTAATAATATCGTTATTATTTGTCTTGTTTTGTTTGACATTCTGGTGCTTGAAGATTCTAATCTTTTTGCTAAGCGGGCAAAACTATTTGGTGATATCATTAAGAGTAGATCAACAAACAACATTTCATCCTGAGGTAATTGTAAAAAAAAAAACGCAAAAAAAAACGCAAAAAAAAAAAAAGACTTCCTATGTCTTAGAATTACGTTGAAGCACAAAAAAAAATCATACCTATAAAAAAATATTTGGATATTCCAATTAACAACGATTGAGCAATATGAATAAGAAGAATAAGGCGTTACAATTCTTTCACAGGCAAAGAATTGTAATAGAAATAAATAACAATAGGAGGTTTACACGTCCCCATTAATCATTATCAAAATCAAATACAATGCCTAGTAGTGAGCAACTTTCAAGTGTACTTACAGTACAGATACAGAAGTGGAAGCTTTCAAAATGCATAAAACTAATTATCTAGATGGGTAGTATTATTAACATTAGTATCGTTATAAACATTTTGATTTCTTTTCCAATGAGTGCAAACAATCAAAGTTACCTAAATCAGTGACTTGAGCAAAGAGGTAGGCTTCTCCACACGGAGAACCACAAGAGGTCCCCGAGGATTCCGAGCACACCGACATCGTGTCAGAGAATGCGTCGTCGAGATGGGGGTCGACTAGATCATCCGCCTGTAAAAACACAATGTGATAATGATAATAATAATATTAATTATAGTAATAATAGTAGTACCTAGTGATAATAATAATAATAATAATAATAATAATAATAATAATAATAATAACAACAATAATAATTTAGTAACAGTAATAATAAATAATTATAATATCAATAATAATAGAAAAAATAAAAATTATAACAATAATAATAATAATAATAATAACAATAATAATAATAACAACAGCAATAATAACAACAATAATAACAATAATAATAATAAAAATAATAAATATATAATAATAATAATATTAATAATAATAAAAATAGTAAAAAATATAATATTTAAGCTGGAACACGGAACACTCGCCCTTTAGGATGGGACAAATAACATGACGAGTCATGCCTAAGTTAGTAAAAGGTTGCAGTGCTAGTGGGAGACAACGAATAAGAAAAGAAAAAAAGATTGAGGAAAGTGGGGGTCAAACTTGCCCATGCCTGCAGTGGCAACACCCCCTTGCCAACAACAGCAAACCGACTCGCTACGCACCATTTTTCTACCATTATTCTGTTTACCGTCAGTGTCCACTCCGGATTCATTATTGCATGCCTAAGTTATGACTATCAGCCCATGCCAGATACAAAATTGCAACTAGAAGGCCAACGGTGGACACACTGTCATGGTAAAATGCAAATCACATTCATTCTTCCATAGACCTTGTTTTCTACTCTCTCTCCTCCCGTCCCCTCCATAAATATATTGCAATAGCACTAAAATTCATAATCATTATCAGAGTTCGAATGAAACAGGCATATTTTTTGTAATTGTGTTAAACATGCAAATACTTTCATTAGACTAGACCCCAAAAAAACCCCCCAAAAAACAGTACAGCTTCAGAATTATTAGTTTATCAAGAATCAGGAGGTAACAACTACAACATCAAAAACAGACAAATGTGCCTTCAAGATGCATTTTCATGGTATCTAATGGGGAGGAAAAAACCCCCCAAAAACAACAAAAAACAACAAAAGAAAAGGGGAATTAAAACAAAACAACAGAAACCATAGCTCATTAAAAACGAAAAAGTTACTTATCTATAAATGCTGTATTTCTATGAGACAGAAACAATTTCCCCCTGCAACTTTATGCGTTGTTAAGTGCAAATATGTGTACACATGGCCTGATACAGAGCTGAAAAATCTATGGATCAAGATTTTTAAGGCAAGCAGGGGATCAGCCCACTGTGCCATTAAACCTTGTTGTTACAAGAAGCAATACACTGTTCAATATTACTCATATCAGGGCAAGCCAACATGGTATTGTAGCCTCGGGTGTTCACCCAACAGCTATAGAAAAGTCATATATATATATATAGTTATAGGTTTATACGAACACTTACACTGCCGAGGGAAGATTCAGAATGAGTCGTGACCACATCATCTGGATGTTAAGAAAGCATAAAAGCAACATGCATGAAATCTGTGTCATCACACTATTCTAATCTAGGGTTGTAGGTAGAAGGGGGAGGGGAGGGATCTGTATTACCATTAAGTAGTCGCTAATCCATGTACGCACAACCCGGGCATCAACAAAACATGCTCCTTGTGTCCCACCTTAACGTGGTGGAGAGGTTTGTGTGATCTCATCATTTAGAAGGCTATACAAAATAGGTGCAACCAGATGAACCGTACTGGGCAGGCTTCTAATGAAGATCCAGACAAAGAGGTCAGAAGGACCTGACAAGGGGCCTTGAGGTGGCAGCCCCAGCACTTATCTAGGGTACTGTGGGGTAATTGCCTGAATACCCGAAATGAAAATAATTCAAAGAACTACTTTAAGTGAGCCCAAAAGTTGCTCACAAATCAATTGAAATATTAACCTGACAATCCATTAATCAAAACACTATGAAGCCAAGTTTAAACACGAGGTCATTCCAAGTCGAGCCTGAGTTTCACATGAATGGTTTGCTGGCTTTAGATAAACATTTGTTATAGTAATTTACCTAATGTGCTATCTCATAGTCAAGACTCATCATGCTTTCTATATTATGCAGGTCATGCTATTCTAAACGTTCTTAAATTATGTCACTATGCTGTATCATACATGCAAGGGTCTGAAGTCTAAATTTTAACGATGCGATTGAAATGAAAAACAAAACAGATTCAAGCACTGCATTCTTGTTGCTGACGAATAACTCAGACCTACTTTAATAAACCATAAATCACTTGGCACTGAAAGAGAAAAATATATTCAGGAGAAGTTGGCATGAAAAGGTAAATTCAACGCACAATAATGTTATAATAGGAAAAAGATCAATAAAAGATTTTTCTCAGCAACTTGACCTTGCTTTTCGGGAAGTACCGAAACAAAATGATGAGATCCCTTATTCACCATTGGATCATTGTTTGTGAAAATAGACCAATCTCTGGGAAATGGAAATCTGTTTTCACCTAATTGTTTGTTTGTTATTTGTTCCCTTTAGATTAGACAGTGTAGGGACCAGCTCTGTGTCAGGCCAAAAACAGTGTACAAGGCAGAAGGTATCGACACGCAGAACCAAAATAAAGTTTCTCCAGTTGGTGCCTGGCCTGGTACAACAGAGCTGGGAAATCTATGGATCAAGATGTTTATGGCAAGCAAGGGATCAGCCCACTATGCCAATAAACTTTGTTAAGTACAAGAAGCAATAATGCACCGTTTAATATCATTACCACTTGTACAATATTCTTAGGGGATGACAAAGCCGAAGATAGAAATGAAATGTAGAAAGAGGGACGATAAGGAAGAACAAGAGGGGAAGACACAAGAAAAGGAGGGGAACAGAAAAAAAATTGTATCAGTGTTAAATATGAGGTATTGGTGTATAGTTTGTGTTAAACACAGTGTCAATAACTTTCACAAAGTTGACTCTTAATTAAGGATTATTCAGTGACTATAAGCTAGTTACAGATATCATATTAATTTCCAATCAATTGCAGTTGTTATCAATAATATGCAAAAATTTGAAGTGCTTGAACATACCTTTTCAGACTTCTTGCCTTCAACTTGCAAAAAAGGCAACCATAATTTTAAAAGTCATACTATACGAGAACCGTACACGAGTAGGAAAGTTAACTTAATTTCATCATTCTTAAGACATTATGTCATGATTTATAAATACGAGAAAGAAACAACAACGAGTTGTGTGCATTGTAACTTGTCCCGAAAATAGATGTGACTTAAACCTAGTATTTTTTTTAATTTTTTTTTTGTTGGTTTTTAAAAAATGTTTATTAAAAAAAAAAGTTCTTTCAAGTTCAGAATAAACATCTTACCTTCGTCTAAACTCATATTGTCTCCGTCCTCGGACTTGCTGAGAAAGCCGAGCTCGTTGAGAAGTTTGGCATAAGCCGGACAATGGAGGTAGTCTTCATAGTAATTAATATGTAGAATTTGATACACTCTGGCCTGGACCGAGCTGAACACGTCAGCGGACAAAAATTTACTCTTGATATTTTGCATTGTATATTTGATGATTTCTGTCTCGATACGTATCCTTGAGGAGCCCTGTGGATATAAAAGTTTCAAAAATAAAAATAAGAGATAAAAAAATACATTAAAAAAATTCCCTTTATTCACCCCAGGGGGGTAGACTGGAATAATCCAGGCAACAGCCGCAGTGCAGCGCCACAAAGTGGGATCACGGTCTTGAGAAAAAATCCAATGCTTCCACCAGGATTTGAACATGTGACTTCTAAACCAAAGGCGAGTGGCTTAACACAGCGCTGCTGGCTCTAATACATTGGACATTTCAGGGGCTCTTCACTCTTTAATAATTCAGGGGTTTTTTTACGGCTAAAATCATGTTTCTAAAAATGATGTCCAGCGGCCTTACTTTGTCTGCTAGGTACTGGTCATATATAATCATGGCCGCCGCCCTCAACGACTCCAAATCTGGTTCCTCACACGACCCAGACTCGTCAATCAGCTTTTGCAGCTCGCATATTGTCTGCTCTGCCGCTGCTCTAAATCCCTGTTCAAATGATACGAAATAGGAAACAATAGTTAGAAATATATTTAATAATAATAATAATAATAATAATGATATTAATAATAATGATAATAATAACAATAATAATGATAATAATAATAATAATAATAATAATAATAATAATAATAATAATAATAATAAT
>JARFNW010143266.1:0-10168 GCA_031763155.1 Dirona albolineata | reverse complement strand
CTAAGCCTGCCTAATATGGTTGAACCTGTTTAATATAGCCTTAGAAATCCTTAGACCGCGCAAGCCCCTCCACCGCGTCAAGGTGAGACACAATTGGAGGAGGGTTTGTTCGCCACCTCATGCAATTGTGCATGTAGTGTATATATGATACCTACGTCATGTTTTGAGTAGAATTCAATGGTGAAGGATGTCAAGTAGGATTTATCCAAATGTTGTGGCAGTTTACTCAGGGACTGTAAATGCAGGCGCTGGTGTCCTCAAGTTGTCTACCGCCAAAAGATATTCAATTCTCAAAAAGCTATTCAATAGATATTATTTGTTTGGTGGTAACTAGAAAAACCCTTCGGAAATTTTGACCACTGTATAGGGTGTTCCGATGGCTTAGACACCCCCCCCCCCCCGCCCCCCTGGCCAGCCAATCTCAGAATAGATCGAATAAATCAAATGAGATAAATTAAAACAGTTTACTATTCATGATCTCAAATAAAAAATTGCATACATTTATTTCAATATATTTTCTTTTCTAACAGCATCCAAACGCACATACTTAGGCGAAATGAACAAATCAGTATCAAATTTCAAGTCACCCAAAATGCTTTGGAGAGCCGTATTTGGACCATCTTTGGCGTGCATGGGGTGATATCGGCTATGACTGTTCATTATTAGCCGAAGTATTTCAAGCATTATCATCAGGTGATGAAACAGGCCGTTAGTCATTTCCAAAGCACACCAAGCATATTTATTTAGTTTTTATGCTGTTAGAAAAGCGGTTACTAGACATACTAAATACTGACAAAAATGTATGAAATTTTTGGAATTGAGGTTTGCAATAATTACTGTTTTGTTCTGCCTATTCCGAGTTTGACTGACAGAGGGGGGGGGGGGGTCTAAGGTATCGAAATAACCAGTAGATGTTTACAACAAAATGACGAATTGTTGGGTGATTTGATTTCTAACGCGTGAACGACAAACGATGACCACAGATTCACATGTAAACACCGCCCACACTATTGACAATGATGATTTCAAAATATGGCAGGAAGTAATTACAGAAACCATAAAAAATAAGGGGTGTAAGTTTGTACACGCAAAAAGGAAGACATTGGATAGAAACCAGTGGCGAAAGTTTGTTTATGATGCATAAGCCTTACACCGAAAGGTACAAAAGGTAAATTGATCAAGAAAGAAAGGTTCACGCAGCTAGAAATCAGACAGTGAGGCATCACTCTTGGACAAAAACACAAACGTGAGTGATCATGACAATATATATACAAGCAAAACAAACATGGCTGCCTGAGGCAAATATTGCCATAAGAAGAAAAACAAAATGCAAGGGAAGTTGTGCTGCTTTGGGTAAAGAACATGAACAATAGATAGATATGAAATGATATTTCAGTGACTATTTAGGGTTTCCCCTTTATCAGCGATGATGACTGGTAACAAATCGCCCTCTCTGCCTCTTTCTCTCTCTCTCTCACACACACACACACACACTCACACATACGTATAAACATAAAATAATAACATATGACACACACACACACTCTCCCACACATACGAGATTAAGAGATTCTTACAGAGATTAAGGGTAGCAAGCAAATAATCGGTGTGTACTGTAGTTAATATATTATGACTGTCATTTAAAGAAGCCATAATATACTATTTATTCACTGATTATCTAAAGAAACAAAAGCACCAACCCTGAGGTTAAAAGGTTAAAAATGAAAAAAACAAAACATAAAACAATTTCTCAGACATGAAACAAAAAAAATTATGTAAGTAACAGAGAAGGAAAGTAGTGTGTTCTGACTAAGTTTATGTTCTGTGCTAGTGCAGGGTGGGTGGAAATGTCATTGTGACCCAACAATCAGAGATGTAATCAGTATTATTAGTGTGACCTAGTGCTGGCATGGGTGAAAATGTCATTGTGACCCGATAATCAGAGATGTAAATCAGTATTATTAGTGTGACCTAGTGCCAGCATGGATGAAAATGTCACTGTGACCCAACAATCAGAGATGTAAATCAGTGTCAGTGTGACCGTGTGCCAGCATGGGTGAAAATGTAATTGTGACCCGATAATCAGAGATGTAAAATCAGTATTATTAGTGTGACCTAGTGCCAGCATGGGTGAAAATGTGTTGACACTAACTTCAATTATGTAGGCGGCAGAACAAAACCGCGACATTTAGATTTGGACTATAGGCTACAGACAAATAATTCTAAAATGACAAGATTTACCTGTAAATTGACAAAGGCTTATAGCCGAAACGTTGCTAATTTATTTTGAAGACTGCTAGAAGCCAATTCATCAGTTTCCTATATATTCATGGAGGTCAACATTATTGACTTATTATCCGAAAGTGATTATGTGAGCTAAGACAGAACTTTGCATTAGTGTAAGACTAACTTTGCCTTGTGAAACTAACTGGGCAGCTGTGGTTAGTGGAAAGTAGGTTGTAGTGGTTTTTGTGTATGTATGTATGTATGTATTTGTTTATGTGGTGTACACACGTACATATGTACATATGTAGGCCTTTTGAGAGGAGATAAAAGTATTTATCAGAGATGGAGTTGGTGATAATTCAATGAGAGAGAATCTGATAGATCTCTAATGACCACTGACTAGAGTGTTTTCTTTTGATAAAACTACAGAGAAAACCTGAAAAGTAAACACAACATAACTAGTGAAAAATGAACACCTAAAAAACTAAAAAGAGGAAACCACTTCAGAAAATTGCACAGGGCATGCACAAAATACAACCTAATTACGTCTAGTTATTCAGAGTATTCGCTCTAAGAGAATGAGTGCCTAAGGGACACGTGTTTGTTCAAATAAACGTGAATGATGATTGCTGCATGTGACTTACACTGTTTCAGTAAATGTGACATTTTAACATATTATTATGTGATAACGTGTTGTTGACATTTTAACATATCATTATGTGATAATGTGTTATTAACGTTTTAACATATCATTATGTGATAACGTGTTGTTGACATTTTAACATATTATTATGTGATAATGTGTTGTTGACATTTTAACATATCATTATGTGATAATGTGTTGTTGACATTCCAACATATTATTATGTGATAACGTGTTGTTGACATTCCAACATATCATTATGTGATAACGTGTTGTTGACATTCCCACATATCATTATGTGATAACGTGTTGTTGACATTCCAACATATTATTATGTGATAACGTGTTGTTGACATTCCAACATATCATTATTTGATAACGTGTTGTGCAATAGGCGTGATCGACGGCATATAAGCGACGATCTCAATGACAACAGAGCTTTTATGCAAAACGTCAACTACTTTGAATAGTTGGAACACAATAATAAGATCATGAGTACGATGTGATTGCATTGCTTTGTGACACGATTTGAGTGATATAATATACTCATTGAGGGATCGAAAAGATGAAAATTACTCAAAATGCGGGAGATTACCGAAAACCGTCTCCTAAAACAGGTCACCAAGATGTTAGTCTCTCTCAGGACCAAAATAACCTGAGGCAAAGGGATCAGGGATAACATTAATATACCAAGAATTACGCCAACAATATAAATAAGTACATACGTTGTTATTATAGTATAGTTTACTTCCTTACATGGACTGCCCTTATAAATGCACCCTCCCCTCCCCCATCACTCCTCCCTTTTTCTTCACCTACCCTGCTGCTGGTTGAGTCAAAAAAACAAACCACATCACAAAAACGAGAATGTTTTCGATTTGGAACAAATACAGTGAATTCAACTAACATGAAAGCCAAAAGCGCGGCAAAAATATTTTTAAAAGGAGGCATATATCCCTTCATGTGTAACACATTTTTTAGAGATGTGTTCGTTCACCACCGGTGCTTATTGGTACAATGTTGGCTGTGTGCACATCTTATCGAAGTTGTCCATCGGGATTCTTCATGTACCTACCATGCACCATGATGATTGAGCAGAATAAAGTAGCTATCTACTCCAAAGCCTAAAAATTCTAAAGTAGTAAGAAAGCTTGGTTATATAAAATCAACTACGGAGAGCTAGCTATGAGCTTGTTTTGAACGGGGACTAGCAACTTTACAAGTGCCATTCATTATTAAATTATCATTATCATTATTAATTGAGCCTTTTCAACGAGATAAAGCGCTATAGAAATGCTATCTATTATCATTATTATTATTATTATTATAAAAATCACAAATTATGATACACACATAAATCTAGAAAACTGCCTCACACAAACCCAAACTACTAAAGGGACTTGAATTCATTGTGTATATCATTATTGTATTAAGTACCTGCTCCTTGTATTCATCGATGAGTTTTTCATACTTTTTCACTGTGTCTCGTAGCTGGGCCATGTCTTCGTCCGCTTGTTTCATCCGAGTTTCTGACGCACACGCCGATGTCTAACCACCACAGTAGACAAACACACAACACGATATATTATCATGGTTAACATTATATTAATTTTAACAAACAGGCCAGTGAGTGTGTATGGATGGCAATGTCAGCGTAGGAAGACCCCACTGGGTAAATGTATTACAAGCGGTAGAGGTAGAACTGAAAGTAGCTGTGCTATTAATTGTGCTGTTGGTTAATGATTATTAATAATGATGATGGTGATATTGATGATGATGTTGATGATGACGATGATGTTGATGATGATGATGATGATGATGATAATAATAATAATAATAATAATAATAATAATAATAATAATAAAAACATTAAAGATGATGATAATGATGATGATGATGATATGGTGATGATGATAATAATAATAATAATAATAATAATAATAATAATAATAATAATAATAATAATGATGATGATGATGATCATTAGCAATTTAAAAAAAGTGAAAAAAATCATAATTCTTTCTTACTTTAACACCAAATAAAAACCCAGAATAAAAAAAATAAATCAGAGTCAAGCAAAATGTATCTGCATTACCAAACTATGAATTAACAAAGTTTCCTCGACCAAATTAACAAGTTTTTTTTAATGGTGTCAGATAAAAAACTTTCAAGATAATTTGCGGATATGTATCACAATGTATTATGTAGTCAAGAAAGCCAATGATTACAATTATTCTATTTCTCATTTATTTGACGCAGGAATTCTTTCTTTCTTTATCAATTTCCTTTCTACCTTTCAGTGTAAAGTTTGACTCAGGAATTCAAATTTTAAAATCTGTCGTATATTTTTTTTCCGTTATATTTTTCCTTTCATGAATCTGTCATTTATAATTTATTAGAAGAAATCGTTGTTATTTAAATTATGACTAAATTGAAATAATAATAATAATAAATGAATTGAACAAAATCAGACAAAATCAATATTGAAAAGTTTAAAGGTTATTTAATAGATAAAAAGATTTAAATTAAAATATAATTGTTCTTATTGAATCTTTTTTTTTTTGGTTGTTGAATTGTTGACAACTGCCTGGCATAATCTATTTTGAAATTATTCCTTTCCCATAATCTCATGAAGTTTGCATCGCAGGGAAAGTTTTTATTTATTATTTAAATGCCATTTATTTATTATCTATTTATTTATTTATTCATTTATTATCATTTTAAAGTTCAAAAACAGTTTTGAGGAACTATTATATTAATAATATGTCCCTTCCCGGGGGAAAATTATGTGCTACACAGTAAAGCACTTGGAACATAATGACGATCGTGAATAAACGATATAAAATGCCATTTATCTTTATTATCTATTATCATATTGTTTAGTATCATATTAATCCCTGTTGGTAGAATTTAATAGTTTTTTTTTATGTTTTTATTTTGCTTTCTTTTTTTTTTTTCTTTTTTTTTTGCTGGTTCTATTTCAAATCATTAAAAAAAATTCAATAAATACTGGACAACACATTTCATGTTTTATAACGAGTGTAATATCTAAATCTCATCTGATGATTTTGATATTAATTACACGAGCATCTGTACAACAAACTAGCAATTTTTTTGTGAAGGCTACATTCTAAAAATATGATAATGATTAAAAATGACATATAAGAAGCAAACTAATAAGTATATCTAAACTTAATATCAACATAACATATAATATATCATATACCATGGTTTCCTATCTAGAACTATATATATATATATACAAATATATTTCAAAAATTTACATGTAGCCGAAACTCGTCGAATTATCAGGAAAATAAACAAGGAAAAGAAAAAAAATATCCAACATATTTCAAATTTGTATCAGGTAGAATACTTGTTACTGTGTTATTGTTATCAGCAATTTCATTTATTTCGGTCTGCTTTTCCTTTCCTCCTTTACTTTACCATAATAATTCTATGATTACTATCTAGATTATATTCTCAAGCTTAAAAGAACAACTACAAAATTTTTCTCTCTGTCTGCTAAATTATTTTTTTCTTCTATTTTCTAAATTAAACTAAAACTAAAATATATTGTAACCTTTTGGGGGATTTAACTTTTAATTTTTTTTTCGTGTAAAATGTTTTGTTGTTGTTGTCATCGTTGTCGTTATTTTCTTTCCAATGTCTTACCTTAAATCGTTCATTTTCCAACTTGAGGCTGGAAAGTTCGGTCATCTTGTCGTGAAGACGTGCTGTCAACGATTCGTTCTGGGCCTTCGCATTCTCCTCCACCCGATCCACCAGGGCTTCTAGCTCCACCACTCTCCTTTTGGCACCATGGAAAAGGTAGAAAAGGTAAAAAAGGTCACAGTCGTTATTATTTTGATTATTTTTGGTCGTCTCTCGTCTTCGTCTTTATTAGATTAGATGCATGACAACAACACGCAACATACTTTATATTAAACAAACGTGGTGTGAGGCTGTTTGGAGCCAGGTAAAAAGGTAAATAAAAAAATATAATGAGACCCGTTAAAGAAAAGTGTGTGCAAAAAGATAAAAAAGGAATAATATATGTTAGAGGCTTCTGAGAGACAAGGACATAACAAAAACGTTGCTTGTTTTGTTTTGTCCTTGTCTCTCAGAAGCCTTTAACATATTCCTTTTATGTCTAAAAGGTAAATAAGCCGTGTATAACATATCATGGCTTCCGTTGATAACAATTAACAGCGAACAGATGTTTCGGGTTTCCCCTTTCTCAGTGATACATCTATCATATGGACAAAGAAAATAATAAATCTTATTCATTTTCTTCGTCCATATATGTTAGATGTACCATTAAGAAAGGGAAAACCCGAAACGTTTTTTCACTGTTAATTATCATTTACATAAACCATACTACATTATACTCTGCTTATAGAAATATTTCATACGGTGGTACATATATATATAATACTGGGGATGTAGCAAAATGTCAGCTTCAGTTACAATTAATGGAATCACAAACAGAAGGAGACTCTACCAGTGGCACATTCTAACTGCCAGCACAATAATAGATGAAAACCGTTTGCTTGGGTTTTTCCATTTCCCAGAGATCGGTCTATTGTAAATAAAAAAAGTACCATCACAAACGACTTTCCAATGGTGAATTAATAAGGAATCTCATGATTTTTTTCCCCCGGTACTTCCCGAAGAGCAATGTCAAGTTAGTTGCTGGGAAAAAATCATCTTCTAACGATCGTGCTCTAGTATTGGTGGAATACTTTCAAACATAGAAAAAGTTGATGGAGAGAGAGAGATAGATTGACTTTTCAGACAGGAAAGAGAAATGAAAAGCAATACATTATGTTTCTGACAATGCTACTACTACTCTTGATATTGTCTCCAAGTCTCCAAGGAATGACACACAAGAACCAATACAGTAAAAGTAAAGACACCTGTGGAACGCGATCAAACAAAATATAGAATCGCAATTTATTTTCACTCTGCTTGAAAGAGAGGGTTTGTTTGAGAGGTCAGATCAATAGTTTTAATAAAACGAAGATGTCCCATCCCATCCACTCACCCGTCAAAACAATAAATTTTAAATTGAGTAAAAGATGGTGAAAATAAGGTATTGACACCATTAAAGCTTTTGTCAGCTCAGGGGAGAAAATATTTGATAATAAACTATCACTATCATAATCATTGCTTGCTCATCAAGTAAAATGAAATTAGTAACTTCAAATCAAAATGAATTAATGTTAATCAATCATTTGCGAAGTGAGCAGTTGGTGGCACAATACATTTTCTGTTTGTTTATTTTTATCTGTTCCCTTTAGAACTGTAATTAAACATTGTAGGGGCCAGCTCTGTGTCTGGTCCACCAGGATTTGAACCTGCGACCTCTCGAGCCAAAGGCAAGTGACTTAACCACTGCACCACCAGCTCCCCCCATTCATTTTCTACCACTGCAAAAAATGATCATTGCCTGTCCCTACCCACCCCCCCCCCCTCCCCACCCCCTGCCCAACACACACACACACACACACACACACCCACCTGAACTTTTTTATTACTAAAACTAAAACTAAAACTGTCTATCACTGTGTGTGACTCAACAACCTCATCAAAGTTGTTTGGAACTAAAGCAAAAGGCATAGAAAGATAGATAAATTCTGAGAATCTATAAGATGTCTGACTACTAATAGAATCATGCTCGCTAGTGTAGTGAAAATGTAACAAAGGGGAAACAAGACTAAAAGCATGAGGTAGACAATATCAAACGGTCAGTCACAGGAAAAAAATGTCAAGAAGAAGGAATTATGTCAGTTATCACATGATAAGAACAATAACGTCAACAACAACAATGATAACAATAACAACAATGATAACAATAACAACCATGACAACAATAACAACAATGATAACAACAACAGTAACAATGACAACAATAACAAACAGACACAGAAAAAAAAGAAGTCAGTTAACAATAATGATTAAAGCAATAACGTCAACAACAACAACAATGATAACATACAATGATAACATACAATGATAACAACAACAACAACATCGTTGATCGAGGACGTTCAGAGAAAACATAATGAATTTCATGGTGGAGGAAAAAAAGCTGGAATGTTATCATTCTAATTACTTAGAAGCACTTCAGTAGGCTTGAACAACGACAATAATCACATTCCTGGAATTCAATACCAGGAACAATTTTAAATTATACTAATACTAATCTACAAGCAACTACTTGAACTTCTAGCTAGGGTAAAATGTTATAATTTCCCAGGTAGAGCATGGTGATGATTGTGAATAAGCGCTATATAAATGTACATTATTATTATTATTATTATTATCATTATTATTATTATTATTATTATTATTATTATTATTATTATTATTATTATCCCGGCGATGTCGGGTCAACAGCTATATTTTTCTGGCACTGCATTACATTCCAACTATCTATCTGTAGTTATTTTGTTTGGTTTTATATATATATATTATTATACAATATATTATTCGTTTTATTACTCCATTCGATATAGTCCAAATATATTTAGAATAGAGTATGAAAAGTATGATTGTTTACACGACTGTTCTCTTATTAGAAGAAAGACAGAGAAACAGCAAGGCGACAGGTTAAGATTAACAGCTTGGGACTGTGCAAGACATCTTCTTACATGGTCATCAAATATTGAACACTGCATTTAGATAGGGCGTATTCTTTAAAAAGATGTATAAAATGCAGAAGCAGCACCCCAATTTCGTTGCAAGGGAAGTAACTAAAGATGAAACCATTTTAAGAGTTGTGCTCCTTTATTCATTGATTTATTATATTATTTGTGTCATTATTTTTTGGATTGCTGTTTGTTTGTTTGTTTGATTGTTTGTTTGCTTGCTTGTTGTTGTTGTAGTTGATGTTGTTGTTGTTGTTGTTGAGTTTTCTTTGTTTTGGCTTGTTTTGATTTGTTTTTCTTGTATTTTAGCTCTTTTTCTCCCCCCCCCCCTATTTAGTGTTTTATCATTTCATTATTAATGACCTAGCCATTATGTACCAATGTATAGAATAGGGCAACGTTAAAGCCATGATTTACGCACTTTATTAAGCTTTTAACTTACTAATTATTGCTGGACCGGTAATGTAGTAGATTTAGAAGTAGTGGTAGTAACAGCAGCAGCAGCAGTAGCAGCAGTTATAGTAGTAGCAGCAGCAGCTGTAATAGTAGTAGTATTAGTAGTGACGGTGGTAGTAGTAGTAGTAGTAGTAGTAGTAGCAGTAGCAGTAGCAGTAGCAGTAGTAGTAGTAGTAGTAGTAGTAGTAGT
>JARFNW010143233.1:0-10170 GCA_031763155.1 Dirona albolineata | reverse complement strand
AACGTGTGAAATGAGAAATAATGACGTCAGAAATAATTTGCGTTAGATTAGAAGATTGTTTTCAAGTGACGTGCCGCTGCTGCCCCGATGGTTTGCCCTGCAAGACTCCCATGTTTGCTGCAAGGTTTTGAAAAAACACAATTCAAATTGAAGCGAAATGAAATGAAAAATGAATAAAACAAGACGAAACCAAACTAAAGGGTTTGGAAAAAAATAGAATTAAAATTGAAGCGAAATGGAATGAAATAAGAATGAATAAAAAAGATGAAATGAAACCAAACAAACAACAACAGAAACCATTGTATCTCAAAGAGAGCTGGATTTATCATCATAAATAAAAATGAAGATCGAACAAAATGAAAAAGTGTGTTGTCTCAAAATGAGATGGATTTGTTAAAAATGAAAATATTTTCATTATAATGCGCAATGAGCTTGTTTTGAATGGGGTATAGCGCTTTACAAATGTCATTTATCGACATTATTAAGGGAGGGTGAAAAAAATCAGCGGTCGTTACGATGGATTGCACTTGTTTTGTGAAGGGGAATTTTTGTTTTCATAAATTTTTGGATGGGGTGTTGTCGCAGAATTTGATCACTGGGGTAATGGTCAATGTTTTAAATTATATTTTCATAATCCACTGTATGTTGGCAATAAAAGAAAGACGAAGAAGACAAAACAGGTTTGTTGTTCGTGTACAGTAAAAAATTTAAAAAATCTGCTTATTCAGCAGATAAAGCATTCTCTTTTTTTGTTTTTTTTACATTAAAATGATTATTGTTTGAAATAAAAAGTGACTCTGGTGATGAAATGGGGAAAAACTGTCTCAATCACTGCTGTCTATTATCAGCAATCACAGAGTAATATATATATATACATATACATTATATATACATTCTATCTGCAACAAGATAAACAAAATACTTGATTTCATCACAACACAATTTACCCTCACAATGGATTTCACAATTTGTAGAAATTAAAAAATATCAATATAATGATATAAAAAAACGAAAAAAACAAAACAAAAAAAATTAAATTAAAAAAAACCCCACATTTTTCCGAGGCAGTAAAACTTTAGCACCAAGAAACTATAATTCTTAACTGAATCAATGTTAAAGGTCAATTATTCACACACACACTCACACACACACACACACACACACACACACACACACACGAACGCACACACTCACACACACCCCCACACACATGAACGCGCACACACACACACACGCAATAATCACCTGTAATACACATTTAGTTGTAAAAATCAACGCTGTAAAAACTTGCAAGGTTTTTGAAGAAAACAACTTGAATTGAGGCAAGAACAACGTCCAAAATTAAACAAAAAACCCCCAAAAATCTCCACCGAAACAGGATCTACAAATTATGACAAACTTCCCATTAAAAATGGCTGTAAACTATGTATGTATATATACATATATAACAAAAAAATGGCAAGAATAAAAAAGGATTTCAATTGACAACATTCACCGCTTACGTTTCCAATCACACTGACATATCAATATCAATTCAACTGATTGCAAAATGTTTCAATATATATATATTTTCTATTCCAAAACAAGGGTTTAGTTTAGTGAATTAAAGTTTTTGACTGTTCCATCAAGTTTGATTTCTCCTCATGTCCAATCATGTTGACCTAAATAATTTATGTTGATTATAAATAGTGTGACCCGTCAAATTTCCAAATATATGTTTGCGAGTGTGTATGCAACAACCTATGAATCAAAAAGATAGATTAAACAGTAAAATTGCACATCACAAAATTTTGATCTTGCTGATTACAAAAGCATTGCCAGTGAAAAAACCCATCCAAACTCTAGGTACTCTAAGAGAGAGGCAAGCTTCTCCTCACAATTTGGTAACAAAATGGACGACGTTCCAATTCGACCATGGCCAACATTATTCAAAATTTTATATATAATTATTGCATGTGTTCCGTCTTCTTTTTATTTTTTATTTTTTTTATTTTTTTTAAAGGAAAGACATCAAAATAAGGAAATAACCTATTTCCGTTATAATTGTAACAATATACATTTTTAACCGTTATGTTACCCCAAGTTAAAGGAAAGACATCAAAATAAGGAAATAACCTTTTTCCCTTATAATTCTAACAATGTACATCTTTAACCATTATGTTACCGCAAGGTTTTGAACCTTTAACATCACAGTTGCCACACGTTTACATGGAAAAATCCATGTTCATCAATCAAAGATAGTATTCAACATGTGTCAAAATGAGGCAACCGGAACGCAGTTAATTCATGCCATCTTTGTCATGTGGAGGCAAAAAAAGCGTCGCGCAGTTTTCAAGTCTCACGACTTCTCCTTTCACCAAACACAATGATGGGCACATACAACACGCAGCGCCTCTGTAACTAAATCAAACCATTCTCTGACCATCTCTAGATTTCTCTCCTTTTAAGAAAAATGTGATATCATAAACCCATCAGAAGTGTGATAATTGCAATGAAAATATTTAATCATTTATGTTACATGATGACCGAACTGGCTAAGTAGGTCGCATTCAGTCGTATCACTGTAATAACGTACTGGTGCCGAGTCATAGTTATAGACGCTTATGTTGGTCAGCGGTTCCCAAGGCGTATTCCAAGGACCCCTGGGTTGTCGGCATGTGAGATTCAAATACAGAGTTTGGGAAACAAACACAAAAGTCATTTTTGAAATAAATACGGTGAAAAAATATAACTCTTTCCCCATTTCCGTGGCGCTGGCCCTACCAGGCTATCAGGAGTTCGTCAAGTCCAGCAGGTTGTGGGCGCTGTACGATTTCCCGACCGAGTCCGGTGAGAAGCTGGGTTCAGACTGGGATACGTGTAGACAGTGTGGGCCGTGAGAGCTGTGTGAGCAGTGGGGGAGAGGGGTGTGGCTGACTGGCAAGCCTCGGTGGAGGAACGTCTCCAACTTGTCTACACACGCATCTTGGTATTCATGGACCCACCTGAAGGAAGAACAAACAAGGCATGGATATTATTGACACATTCTTTGATACATTCATGTTTATTAGTTTGTTTATCAAGTCCTCTTTATATCGCAATAAGCAGTGTCAAGTTCTGAAAGGTGCACATGACAAATGGAAGTGAATCCAAATGCCAATGAGGTCTTACACCACTCATCACCTAACACGTGGCTAGAAAGTTTCTGCATCAGGAAATAAAGACGAGCAGGTGATGAGCCCACTGCGTCCAAATACCTTTACCAGTAAATTAGACAACAGTGTACCATGAGGTCCATACATTTTACTGATAAACACTTTGCTGTTACCCCAGTGGTTACTATTCAGTTATAGGAGAACAGAAAGCTGTCACTTGGGCACTGATACATTCATTCTCAACTAAAGTAAAGTCCTTCCGAGCCTATATAGAGTCTGTGCTTATCCCGGTTTCCGTAGCGTAAAGCGGACAGAGTGACGACAATGTGCCACCCTTCTGGATAGGATGCTGGTCTATAGCTGATTACTTCCCCAGCCATTTCTACGCCTGGGTCAAGTGAGGCCATTAGAGTAAAGCTTCTTGCCCCAAGAAAAACAAGGTGACTGGAGTAGGATTCAAACCCACAACCTTCATCGTGAGGTTTGGCTGTCTTGACCTCTCAGCGTTCACGCCGCAAACATTGAAAGGAGTATACTGGTAATTCAACCCTGACCAGAAACCATCAGTAGTTCAACCATCAGTCAATTTTGGCGCAAAGATTGTTGGACAAAGTGGGTCAAGTCAGTGACTCCTAGGCCGTCTTAATAATGATAATGATGATGATGATGATGATAATGATGATAATAATAACCAATTCTTATATATTCTAAACAGACAAGTTGTCTACACATGATCTAGACAATTCATTCACACCTGACAGAATTGAATTTGACGACGCCCCTCATATCCTGCGGCAAACGTTCCAAGGGAGGCCATTCAAAGTTGTCGATGATGGGAACGATGTTGCAATTGGTCTGCAGGGCCGCTACGATCTCCTTGTGAACCCAGTCCTCTTGGTCTGCGTCATCTGTCAGTGACGTACACAAAAACAAAAGTATATAATAATAATAATAAATGGCATTTATATAGCGCTTATCCACGATCATCACCATGCTCTAAGCACTTTACAGTAGCACATTTACCCCGGGTAATACATGAGTAAGGTACAGCCACGGATGATAAACAGAATAACAGTAGGGGAATATTGCAGTGCCAGAAAGAGAGAGCACACAAGAAAAGAAGAACAAGAACCACCACCTACAAATACAGCTTCTTTCCCCGGACAATCTTTGATTGTAATAATAGTCTGCCGCCACCTGATATCACAGACAATTGAAACACGGAATCATTCAAAAGCGCACTCGCAGCATTTTGCAAATGTAGAGATTTTGTCACAATAGGCTAATTCATGTATGTATGTGAAGTCTCTAATAAGCGAATGTGCTACTATCATATGATTTGAAGTGATGGGCATATTATGCCTTTTGCATCTTATCCACTTGAAGTTGAAAGACTGTCAAAGTGGTGGGGTTCGAACCCATGCCCACAGAGGCACCAATGGCATTGCCGTCAATAGCAGAGGGACTCGTACCAAACTAAATTAGGTGTTAGATAACGTAGGAAATGGGTGAAGGAAATAACAAACAACCCACTTTGTCCAACAGAGCCTTTTGGTCCCCAAAGTCGGGGTTGACCTCAGTTTCACTCCCATTGCCTTCATTGCAGTGCTACACTGCGGCCGATGTTTGTGTTATTTCAGTCTTAAATTTTTCCCAAAAGTTCCCCTGAGGGCAAATGAAAAGCAATTTTTTTTTTTTAAAGAATCTCACCGACACATCTCTCTAAGGCATCAGGCGTGAGAATGAGGACAAAATGCTGTGACATCTCAATACTCAGCAGGAGATTCTCGTCAAATTTCCCAGCCCTCAATCTGTCAATGTCCAGGAAGACGGAAAACCCTCGCAGCTGGAGATGTACTTTGAGGAGGCTGGAAGGGGGAGGAGAGGTTCAATTAATTGGTGTGTGAATGGAGTCCTGCTGGGGCTGTTGGGAGGTGTGGTGTGGTGTTGGGAGGTGTGGTGTGGTGTTGGGAGGTGTGGTGTGGTGTGGTGTAGGGAGGTGTGGTGTGTTGTGGTGTGGTGTAGTGTGGAGTTGGGAGGTGTGGTGTGGTGTAGGGTGGTGTGTTGCGGTGTGGTGTAGTGTGGTGCGGTGTGGTGTGGTGCGGTGTAGGGTGGTGTGTTGTGGTGTGGTGTGGTGTAGGGTGGTGTGGTGAGATGTGGTTTGGTGTGCTGTGGTGTGGGTGTGGTGTGGTTTGGTGTGGTGAAGTGTGGTGTGGTGGAGTGTGGTGTAGTGTAGTGTGGTGTGTGAAAAGGCAAATAAGGAATGAGTGAGCAACTTTCAGAAGAAAAAAACAAAACAAAAAATATATTTATTCTTATTCTTAATGACTGTCCTTCTATTTCTTCACATTCCACATACCTACACTGAGTGGTCTCATAGCTTTACATTTGTTCGAAATTGAATTTATTAAAGAGATAAGTAAAAGCTGACTAAGAACACACCCCTGTCTTTCTCCAACGTCTATTTTTAATCTAGTCAAAGCTTTACCTGATATTTGAACCTTGCTTTCACGGTCAAAATATAATGACTTTACTGTTCCTATTGGTTCCTCGTCTACATTGTGTTCATTAACTTAACGCCTGCAATCGTTCCTTCTGCTGAACAAAGTCTGTCAAAGGCTTTTTGTAAGTCTACAAAACAAACATGCACTTCTGAACTATATCGATATGTCATGGAAGAGACACAAGAATGATCAAAAGAAATAGCGAGAAACAGCATGATGGTGAGTTGTATAAGTAGAATCACACAGAGACACAACAACAAAATCAACAACACACAAATCAACATTATATTTTTACAGGGCAAGTTTTTTAGATTATTTTCCCCACAATTTGACGTCACTATTTGTTCGGGAAGTACCGATTGTGATGACATTTTGCATTCACTTTGGGGCTGTTTAGATCGGTAATTTCCTATTTCATTAGCATTTCGGCACCTTATTCTCCAAAAATAGAACGCCTTTGGGTTTTTCAATCTAAGGGATTTCCTCTATTGGAATATTCAAAATACATCCAGTCGTGTGAAATAATTACCTGGCCAGCTGGGACCCACTGGATCGCCGATAACATATGAAGACGTCAATGGAGCGAAGCGTGTTGAGGTTGATATTGAGAAGACTTTGGTCACTGGTGGGGTTGGTGGTATTGCTCTGTTTGGGCATCTTGGACGGGGCTTCGGGGGTTACAAGCTCTGGAAAAACGTGGCGGTGGAGAAAAAAGGGGGGGGGGAGTGGAGGAAAAAGGGGAAAAGGGGGGGGGGTGGAGGAAAGGGGGGTGGAGAGGAGGGGGGAAGGGGAGAGAGGAAAAGTGGGGGGGGGGGGTAAAAAATGTTATAATTAGGATGTCACACTTTTTCAAGAACTGACTCAATTTTTTTTCTAGATTACAAAATAAATTCAAAATGGTAGCGTCTGTGGCTGCAAACTAAGCCTGCCAGCGCTCTGTGGGTGGGTAGATGAGTTCCCTTGAAAATCTGCACGAGGAATGTGGCGTCGGTGACTGAGTATGACGGGAAAAGGAAAATGTTGTACTGCCAGAAAGGGCTTATTGACAAGAACAGAAAACAGACTGCAAAAAGTAAAAGCACAGATCGAACCCAAGCCTGCAACAGCATCCACTGCCTTGCCGACAACAGCAGACCAACTCCCTACCTCTGACGTAATCCATCCCCTTACAACTCCACCATACATAGCAGTACAACAGGCAAGAACATAGAGTAACAGAAAAAAAGAGAAAAAAAAGAATCGGGCATAAACGCACCATCAATAAATGCATTCAAAAATAGACTCAACAACAAACGTTGGAGACAACAAGACACGTTGTATAACTTCAGAGAACACAGCCGGACTTACGCCTCACCAGAAGTCAGAGTCAAATTAAAAAACAAAAGTCTAACGAGGAGGACCATAGGACCTGTGTCAGAAAATAAGTAAGTAAGAAAACAACAAAGCCAGTGGGCTGATCCCCTGCTTGCCTTAACATCTTGATCCATAAATTTTTCAGCTCTGTATCTGGCCATGTGTACTAGTGTGGCACAGACTTGCACTTAACCTGAATATGTTTTACCTGGGTCTGAGCATCGATGCCTTCTGCCTTGTACACAGTCCTCGGCCAGACACAGAGCTGGTCCCTACACTGTTTAATTGCGGTACCATAGGGAACAGATGACAAACAAAGAAAACAACAACAAAAACCCAAAAAAATGTCTACCTTCTCTACAGGTCATAATGCGTCTCCTATGCACACTGTTGTTGATGCCACATACTTCCTTCAGTTCCTCGTCGGACAGAGACTTAATCTCGTACTTGTCCACCCCTTGCCTCAGCATGAGGTACGTGTACTGGGACAGCTCGGGACTCAGGGACATGAGCCAGTTGTCCAGACCTGTCGGGTCGCTGATAGAGTAATCGGCCGTGATCTTCAGGGATTTGAGCTCGCGAGAAAATCTTGAGAAAAATCAGAAGTTAAAATTGAATTTATATCTCAGTCTCTGCCATCTTAAAATCAAAATCTATAAATATTGATGATAATAATAATAATAATAATAATAATAATAATAATAATAATAATAATAATAATAATAATGATAATAATGTTTGTTTGTTTATCGAATCCCCTTTATACCGCAATAAGCAGTGTAGGGACCAGCCATATGTCAAACTCTAAAGGCTGCACATGACAAATGGATCCAAATGTCAATGAGGACTTACACCACTCATTACCTAACACGTGGCTAGAAAGGCTGCATCAGGAATGAAAGACGAGCAGGTGATGAGCCCACTGCGCCCATAATGATAAAAATAATAATAATAATAATGATAATAATAATAATAATAATAATACCACTAGTACACATGGCCTGATGCAGAGCTGGAAAATCTATGGATCAAGATGTTAAGGCAAGCAGGGGGATCAGCCCACTGTGCCAATAAACCTTGTTTGGTACAAGAAACAATACATTGTTCAATATAACTCAAATCTGGACTAGACAACATGGTATTGTAGCCTCAGGTGTTCATCCAACAGCTATAGAAACTGAGGAATTTTACCAAAGAGGCATCCTTTAAAAAAAAAACAACGACAAATATAAAACGGGAACGACTGCCCCAATCTATTCTACGTTAATCATAGTGTTGTGTACTCTAGTCGTTACCTTTTGCGTAGAATACTTGAGCTCATGTCCAAGCCGTTATTCAGGTCGTCGTCTGTCAGAACCAGCAACAAGTCTCCGTCAACACGGGCCTCGTGGAACTTGGAGGCGTAACTATCAAACCCAATCTGGAATAGGAAAAGGCAAGAAAATTTTTTTGGGAATGAATAGCAGAAACTGCAGCAATTTGTTACGTCTGAAAAGGTTTAGAACTCGTTAAATCTTGATTACCTACCCTACTTTAACTCATTTTTGCAATCCATTGGGTTTTGGATTTTTGCTCTACACCTTTTCAACAGCTACATAATCCAATAGTATATCGAATTGTGCACAAGTGTTGAAAATTTCACTTTGATCCATGAATTTGTCTGATCAACAAGTCCTAGCTCCCTCCTATCTAAAAGTAAATGAGAAACAAAACTTCAAGACACCAACATCAGCCCCACCCTCCCAAGGTCATTTCAAGGTCATCTTCATCCTTCCTTACCTGCGTGACCCAGTAAACGACGTCGTCCACCGTCCACAGGGGGACCTGCTGCGACAACTTGTGGGGGATTTTCTCTCCAATCATCTTCAGGGCTTCGGCCGCTAGCTTGGAGGCCACGGCATTCGGGGAGCTGGCAATCTTCTTCAGGGGTTCCACTGCATCGATTTCATGAAATATCTGGGGATGGAGGGTGAAATAGAGGGAGGGAGGGAGGGAGGCGTGATTTGAGATAATTGGAAAAAGATAAATAATTACCTAGTGACGAAAATGTGAAAAGAGTCATTCCCAAGGCCTCAACATTGGGCCTATAATTGCCAGTATTTGAACCTAGGGTCTCATGAGCCTTACCACTCAGCCACTGACTCCTCATTCTCTCTAACCCTGACCCAACTCGACACAACCAAACAGAATGTCCACCAACCTCTTACCTTTCTAACCCTAACCCTAACCCAATACAGAAATCTCTGCCAAAATACAAGCCGCCAAAATGCTTGATTTGTCAAGTTACATGGTTTTTTTCATGTCACCCAATTTCACAACGGTTATTTTGTTCTCCGTTCAAATTATTACCCTAAAGAATAAAATTTAAAATATATGAAAACAAACATAAACCCTAACCCCACCCACCTCCTGTCTCCCCTGCTCCACCTTGATAATCGCCTCCATGGCAAAGTGGAACGTTGCCAACGCCTGGGCCTCATGTCTTTCTAACCCTAACCCTAACCCAAACCCTAATCAGTGAGAACGTCACCACCCACCTCCTGTCTCCCATGATCTGCCTTGATAATCGCCTCCATGGCAAAATGGAACGCTGCCAACGCCTGGGCCTCCTGTCTTTATAACCCCAACCCTAACCCTAACCAGTGAGAACGTCACCACCCACCTCCTGCCTCCCTTGCTCCGCCTTGTTAATCGTCTCCATGGCAAAATGGAACGCTGCCAACGCCTGGGCCTCCTGTCTTTATAACCCTAACCCTAACCCTAACCAGTGAGAACGTCACCACCCACCTCCTGCCTCCCTTGCTCCGCCTTGTTAATCGTCTCAATGGCAAAATGGAACGCTGCCAACGCCTGGGCCTCATGTCTTTATAACCCCAACACTAACCCTAACCCCAGCCCTAACCAGTGAGAACGTCCTGACCCACCTCCTGTCTCACTAGCTCCGCCTTGATAATAGCCTCCATGGCAAAATGGAACACTGCCAACGCCTGGGCCTCCTGTCTTTCTAACCCTAACCCCAACCCTAACCAGTGAGAACGTCCTGACCCACCTCCTGTCTCCCTAGCTCTGCCTTGATAATCGCCTCCATGGCAAAATGGAACGCTGCCAACGCCTGGGCCTCCTGTCTTTCTAACCCTAACCCCAACCCTAACCAGTGAGAACGTCCTGACCCACCTCCT
>JARFNW010143222.1:0-10171 GCA_031763155.1 Dirona albolineata | reverse complement strand
TAATAATAATAATAATAATAATAATAATAATAATAATAATAATAATAATAATAATAATAATAATAATAATAATAGTTAATAATAATAATAATAAATAATAGTTAATAATAATAATAATAATAATAATAATAATAATAATAAATAATAATAATTAATAATAGTTAATAATAATAATAATAATAACAGTAACAGTAATAATACTAACAATAATAATAATAATATTAATAATAATAATAATAATAATAAAAATACATTTATTTTCACGCCTTTCTCCAAACACAAACCACAAACATACCAAAGTTGTCTTTTCCATCATTTAAAAACCATTACACACAACAATACTATTTTTAGACAAGAGTTCACGCTTTTTTGTATTATTATTATTATATTTTTTTTAATATAAATTGTGCAATCTAAAATTTTCGCCAAAAATAATTGGGAAGAATTGTCTTACAAACAAACCCTACTGCTACTACTACTACTAGGATAAAATAACACCACCAAATCCATCCTTCGTCCTTCAACCACCACCAAATCCATCCTTCATACAACCACCAAATCCATCCTTCATCCTTCACACAACCACCAATCGTCCGTCCAGACATCAAATATTATCATATTATAACAAACAAAACTTTCTAACTCCAAATAGAATACAGAGGATCATCACATCTCATTCAAACCGAAATCCTTGGGACTTTTAAAAAAATATCTAATTTGCTTTTTGGTTCAAACATATTTTAGTTTAAGTTTAAAGTTAATGTGGTTGAAAAACAAAAATAGTCTACTGTTGCGTGTATCGAGTGAATTATAACTATCATTGCACTTACGTTAAAATTCATGATTATTTTTATTTTTTTATTTTAAAGAAGTTGGTTAATAGGTACCAATAGGTAATAACAGTTTGACAAGATTTGCACAATACATCCTCCATATACTTTCTGAGATGAGGAACCAATGTCAAGGTTTTCCTAAACACCTGCGCCGGTATTCACAGACTATAAACGTTAACTCTTAAAACATTTTGGCACAATTTTATAGGCCTACTTTAAAAACTTACAATGAATCATGCAACAATGTTGTGAGTATAATTCACTGTAATAAGGTTGTGCTAAAATGTTCTAACAGTTAACGTATGGTCTGTTAATACGGCACCAGACTGGGTCTCTAAAAAAAAACATTCCAAAAGTACAACGATGGCGGGCTATCTTTTTTTTTAAGCCTTTTAAAATTAAATGTTGCGTTAACAGTAAAGGTGAAGAAGGAGCGAGGACAAACTAAAGGTAAATTTTGTGAGATACTTTGGAGTACTCTACAGATACATATACAGATAGTGCCACTATGGCAGTTAAAGCTTTCACATTTTCGAGAGTTTGTCAAAAATAATAATAAAGATATAGACTAAATAAAAAATATATTTAAAAAATCATTTTTTTTCTCTCTCTCCTCCGGTTTAACAAGTTTTCGGTTTAAACAACAACGTGATCCCCTGTATTCCATGAGTTGGACCTAACACACAGTCGTGTACACACTATGTCAAATATAATATATGATGTATAATAATAACAATTGCATGACTGCCCTATATTGGTCATTTCAAAACAGTTAAACAACACCCCCACCCCATTCATTCATTCTCTCTCTCTCTCTGTGTGTGTGTGTATGTATGTCTCTCTCTCTCTCTCTCACACACACTGTCTATCACTCTCAATCTCTTTCCTCTCTGTCTGTCTCTCTCAATTTATCTATCCAAATTTGTATGCTTATAATTTTTTTTAAATATTATTTCTAATATTGACACCGACACACAAAACAGTTTTAAAATGTCTGTGTGCCAGCAATTCGATGTAAAATAAAACAAACCAGAATTCTCCTCTAACGAAATGGTTGGTCGGTGTAGCGATAGGAGTGAAATTTAAGTGCAAGTGTTCTTGTTTTTTTTTAAAAAGAGAGGGAGAGGGGTTGTTTTTATCTTTGTTGTCTTTTAAATTAAATAATATAGATTCATTCACTAACGGGTCATCATTATCATCATCATCATCATCATCATCATCATCATCATCATCATCATCATCATCATCATCATCATCAACTGATTCCTGATCATAAAAACGTTTGATTGTCAATTGCTTTCTTCTGACATAAAATGAGGGAAAATTAATATAATATTATTATATTCTTTAAAACAAAAATTATATTATATCTTAAATTAAAAAGTGTGAAAACTCAACATGCACACATTAACCCCAAGACCTTTACATACACACAACATAATAATTATATAGAATCTCTCCACCAGTCATCAACTACAACCCCCCAAAAACACACACAAGACATTTTACGTAAATAACAGTACCTACATCAATCTATAAATTACTCTTTAACCTTTGTCGAAATACACAAATGAATGAAAGAAAGAAAGAGAGAGAGAGAAGAAGGAAGGGCGGAGAGAGAGAAAAAAATATTTAAAAAATTCCCAAACAATCAAAAACAATGCAGGATTAAAGAATAACCATATACATACTATAATATATATTAATATACAAAATAAAAACATCAAATCGTTCCCCATTCCATAATGCCCACAACAAAAATGAATTACATTACGCACAGATGCAAGCACACATTCCAATGATAAACTCAACTCACACTACACGCATAAAAACGTTCATTAGTAGCAATTTTATTTCCATTTTTCCATAAAATATATTCAAACATGTATGAAAGCCTTTCTCGTTTTTAAAAAATAAAAATTACAACAAACAAATCTTTCATAATAATATATAGTATTAGTATGGCCTTAGAGGAAGAGGGTTCGGTTCATTTTACATTGATACAGACAGTCGAAACGTGAATAAAAATGGCTTTAAAACATCACTTTACCTTCTATCTATCAATTTTTTTTAGACACTATTTTTCATATCAAATTATTCGTTAAAATGAATTATTATTCTCCACCCAAATTCCAACCTTAATATTTTTCTGACAATCTTTAAAATGTTAAAAAATGATTGACATAATATATACTTTGTGTTACTTACATTATCCAACGGTATCAACAATATTATATTAAAACAACTTTTACATTTCAAGTTTAAAAAATTCAGATACCCCCCTCTCCCTCTCTCTCATCACAATCAGAACAAAGACAAAAGAGCTCATCCATCGCACGCACACGTAACACACCCACCCACACAAAAGTCACTTGATCATCAATTAAATCTTTGTATTTTATCACAGGTCTTGAAGAGAGAAAAATCCCACCATGCAGCAAGTACTGGCACTATAGTACATTACAACATACTGTTCACTGTTACTCTGTTTCCATATGGGTCATTTTAGTCATAATAATAAAAATAATAATATTAATAATGATAATAATGGCAATGATATAATAATAATGATATTAATGATGATAATGATAGTGATAATAACAATTAAAATAATAATGATAGAAGGAGAAGGAGAAGTAGAAGTAGAAGTAGAAGGAGAAGAAGAAGAAGAAGAAAAAGAGGAGGAAGAGGAAGAAGAAGAAGAAGAAGAGGAAGAGGAAGAAGAGGAAGAGGAAGAAGAAGAAGAAGAAGAAAAAGAAAAAGAGGAAGAAGAAGAATAAAAAGAAGAAGAAGAAAAAGAAGAAGAATAAACATCTTCTGGTGTCCCTGATGATGACAGGATAAATGAATGAAATCTATTATAATTTAATCTAAAAAATAAAATAAAATAAAATAAAATAATTAAAAAATTGCAAATGATGATGATTATTAATATTATTGTTATTATTATCATCATCACTATTTTTATCATTATTATTATTATCATCATCATTAATTATTATCATCATCATCATCTTTATCATTATCATCATCTTTATCATTATCACTATATACAATCCATCGTAAAATTAATATTACAGGGATTCTTAAATTCAAAAAAAAATTAAATTAATAATATTCGCTGCGGCCATGCTTTTGGACGACCCAGACAGTCAAGAGTCATTTTTCATCACAATTATTCATCAATTAATAACGTCAGCAAAGGAAGAAATCCAATGGAATTCCAGTAGTAAGACGGCGGCGGTCCGTAAGATGAACGAGAACGACAAGTGGCGTGGAAGAAGGGGTGAGTAACTCCAAAATAATAGGAACAAAGTTTCATTAATTATCTAGATAGACACACGAAATATTACTATATTAATACCATATTCCATGATCTGTTTTCTGCTATTCCTCACGACATTGTTTGTTGATTGTTCATCATTGTTTTATTGTTGCTGTTGCTGTTGTTGAGACCTGTTAAACAAAGAAAGTAACTATACACTTCAACAGAAAATCGTCTCTCAATCAATCAAATTTTGTCTTTATCAAAGTTTTTGTCTTTTTTTTTTTTTGTTCCTTTTTTTCTCTTTCTGACATTGTTTATCGGCGGTGGCGTTGTACGGTTGTTGTTGGTTGTCACTTTTGTTGTCGTTGCTGTTGTGGCAGTATTATTATTATATCATAATGTAAACAAACAGTAGTGGGTGTGGGTGGGACGCGATGGGTGGTGGTTGGTGGGGTACGTTTGAAGACTGTTTCAGAATAATAATAATAATATTGATTGATGGATCGGTCATCAGCCAGAAACAAACAACCTCCGCCACCACCTCCCTGTCCTAATAATAACCAGTACGGTCGGTCGTGATAAGATTTCACTTCCTCCAGCAGTATGTCACGAGAGTTGCACGTAATTGTCAGTGGGTGGGGGTGGATAGGGAGGAGAAAAACGTATCGGCGTAATTCAATCTAGCGGTCACCAGCACATCCATCTTGGCTGGTCCACGGTTTGGCTTCATTCATTCACATCCAGTTTTGTTGGGGGTTTTTTTAACCCTTATTTCATTTTATATATTCTTCTTCAAATTTCAATTCTCGCTCTCCTTTCCTTATAAATATAATATATCATTAATACGGAATTAATGTTTTCAAGTCTGTTTACATGCGTGAGGGGGCGGGGAGGGTTTGATGATAATTCTAAGTCCCGTCAATAAATAATACATCTTTCTCTCTGCTTCACTCTCCACGGCAGTATCATCAGTACGAATGCTATCCTCTCTCACCACCGATATAAAATCATCTCCGTCAACCCTTCTGCGACCGGTCGGTGGTGGAAACTCGCTGACTTTGCGATCCATTTCACCCCTTTCCAGAAAAAAGGGCAAAAAACTTTTTTTAAATCACGACACAAATCATTGTCAAAAATCTTGAAACTGTTCACACTTGTCATTTGACCCGTTTGGAAATGGTGACGACGGTGACGATTTTATTTTTTAATAGGTAACGGCATTGCATTTCCAGACGGCCTTGACATTGAACTTTTTATCCCGATACGCCACGTTGTATAGTAACACAGACCGTTATTAATATATTGGTGAGATGAAAGGCTTATCCAATCAAATCACGTCTATTCCAACAACCAACCATCGTCGGATGAGCTGGCCGGTTCCACTTTTAAATCTGCAGTGCCACTTTTGTTATCCACGCTTGACGGCGGCATCCATCCGTCCATCTCAATCCTAATCCGAATCCTACCGTCCACCGCATCATTCAATGGCTGGCAACGGGACTCTGCTGGACACACACTCCGACCATCGGCGACTCGTCCCCTCTCTCGGCGCTTCCCCGACTCCGCGTGTGGTGGTGGTGGTTGGTGTGGTGGTGGCCTGACTCCCCCACCAGCATGGGGGGAGGAGGGGGAGGGGCCGTGGAGGACGAGGACGAAGACAGCGATAACGACGAAGGCCCAGAGGCAAGTCCAAACGGGTAGGGGGCGGGGATGGTGGCGCCCGAAGAGTTGTTGGCGGCCGCGATGCTACTTGAGATACTTCCCCCACCCGCGCCGCCGCCCACATTCATCCAAGCAGCCGCGTACGCTGACGAAGACGAGGTGCGGCTTCCCGAGCCTATGCCTGTGCCCTGATTCGCTGGTGCAAACCCGACCCCCATCAGAGAGAGGTCAACGCTGTTGTGCGCCGGGGCCACGGGGACTCGAACCGTTTGGGGGTGGTGGAGGTGGGCGTGGTGGGAAAACGCCGCCGGGGGCTGGGGGTTCGTGCCCACCAGCAAGGTCGGGCTGGTGACCAGGGCGGTGGTGTGGTGGTGCGAGTTTGGCTGCGGGTGTCTGAGGACGGCAAGATTGGACAAGTCTATGGGGATATTGTTGGAAGACAGGGTGGTCATGGTGGAGGAGGAAGAGGAGGAAGAGGAGGGCGGGGTGGTCAGTGACAACTGGCTCGGCTGGCCGTCGTAGTGCCGCGAGTGGGAGAGGTTGGACAGGCTCGACGAGTCAAACGCATCGCTGCTGCCCCCTCCCGCCATGAGGGAGGAGGTGGACGTGGACGACGGGGACGTGAGACCAGAGTGGTGGTGGTGGCGGTGGTGTGGAAGTTGGTGTTGGGGGTTGTGGTGGAGCGACGAAGAAGACGAGGAGGATGGAAGATGTTGTTGGTGGTGGTGGTGGTGTGCTTGTTGCGAACTACGCGATGACGCCACAAACTGATTCCCGACAACCACGCCGCCAAGCATGAGACTGGTGGCGGCAACGTTTTGATGCTGCCGTGAAGCGGATGAAGAAGACGATGACGAGTGGCCACCGTCCCCCCCACCCCCTCGAACCGCCGTCCAGCCTGAATACTGTTGTTGGTCTGGTTGTTGCTGGTGGTGGTGGTGATATCCACTAGTATTGCTACGTATACCCGCCTCGCCACTTGACGACGGCCCGTGTCTAGAGTTGTGGGCCGGCGGTGGCGGCGGCCATAGCTGGGATCCACCGGAGTGGCCCGTGCCGCTGACCGGAACGACGGACGCCGCAGCGCCCGTGGGTGGGCTCTCGCACTCCATGGAAGTCATTTGGTGGGCCTGGGGGGCTCCAACGGTGGGGTTAGAGGTCAGTGCCGCAGAGGCTTCTCCGAGGCCACCTGTGTGGTGGGAGGAGGTTTGGTGGTGGTGCTGGGACTGGTGCTGTCCCAGTAGATTGTGGTGGTGGCTGTGACTGTGGTGTTGGTGGGTCGGGTCTGACCTAGCCCGTCCACTGGACTGACCTGACACTGGAGAAGACAACAAAAAAAAGGGGGGGGGGGGGATCAAATAATGAATCATTTTGGTATCAATTCTATTTCATTATACATAATCTCATTTTTGTTGGTGTTTTTGGGGTTTGTTTTGTGGGTTCTGTTATTTTGGGGTTTGTTTTTTTATTTGTTTTTTCAATTCAATAATAGTGCTTTCTTTTGTCCATGTGACTGGATATAGATATAATCTTGCATAATAACACGTACGACTAGCTCTACTAATCACTGACTACAAAACAGGGATACCTGCAATACACTGTATGTAAAGAATAGACACACAGGCACATTTTAGGAGAGAAATAGAAGAGCTAGGACCAGAGACGAGATAATGGGAAGAAGGGAGAGAAAGAAAGAGAAAAAGGCAAATATTAAGAGATGGAGAAGAGAGCGAGGAAAGGTGGAGCCGAGACAAAATGATGGAAAGAGGAAAGAAATGAGAGAAAGAAAGAAAGACAGTAGAGATGAGGACAAGAGCACACAGAAAAGTGGGCAGATTGGCAGGACAGGAAATTTAATTCAATTCCTCAACAACTACCTCTATAATAAGGTCAAAGGTCAAGTAAGAAGAGGTTGGACAAATGGGGGTCATGGGGTTGCATGCTATATTTTCATGGCTGGAAAGTAAGTAAGTATTCATATGATGGCAGGCATGGCCCTAGCGAGTCTGTGTGGACCACAAACAACCAGCCCTGACATGCATGCATCCAACCAACCAACCCAGACATGCAACCTACCTAACTACCAACCCATCCACCAACCAACCAACCAAAGTCAAAATGCAAATGGTATCACAGATCACACTGTTCTGAAACTAATTGAACTAACGGTACCAACGCTACCATACTTTTGTGTTTCCCGTATTTGTTGGCAGACGAAGGGGAGGCCAAAACCATTAAAGTCACTAGTTGTACATTGGAAGCTATCTATGATACCATTTTACATTTTCATCTTTGGGGGTTTTTTGTTGTGTTTTTTTTTTTGTGCATACCTTCCATTTTGGATTTGTTAGCTATGGGCAGCCCTCATTCCTTTTTTAATCAACAATTAAAACTGTACATGCCAAATTTTAAATATATAACATTAAAAATAACAACAAGAAGCAGCACACCTGTTTGTTTGTTTGTTTGTGGTTAAATACAAGAGAAGCACATATAGATTGACACAATAGGGGATCATACAATTTCATTTTTGTCACATAACAGAACAGACTTAAACCTTTTCAACATATTCTGTCAGGTCAATTTTGCACACTTTCAATATTACCTACTACTACGTGTCAAAATAAAAAAATTTGAGATAAAATTAGAAAGCCCTGCACAAAATGGCATAGTAACTGTAATGCAAATCATGATCTGTAATACGAGTCAGTCTGCGAAAACAGTTTAGTTAGTTGGTCGCCATGATTAGAGAGCTCTGCGAAAAACAGCATTTTAATGTAATTGCTCTTTTCTTCTTTTCTTATCTGTTCCCTTATAGAACCGTAATTAAACAGTGTAGGGACTAGCTCTGTGTCTGGCCGAGAACAGTGCACAAGGCAGAAGGCATCAATGCGCAGACCTAGGTAAAATGTATCCAGGTTAAGTGCAAGTCTGTGCCCCACAAGTACACAAGGCCTGACACAGACAGAGCTGGAAAATCTATGGATCAAGATTTTTAAGGCAAGCAGGGGATCAGCCCACTGTGCTATAATGTAATTCACAGTTTGTAATATGAATAATAAGAGTAAGTCTGAGATCGGGTTAATTGGTCGCCTTGTAACATTTTATTGTTTTGTTGCTACCTGTTCCCTTCAGAACCGCAATTAAACAGTGTAGGGACCAGCTCTTTGTGTCTTGGCCAAGGACAGTGCGCAAGGCAGAAGGGGCATCGATGCGCAAATGCGCAAACCCAGGTAAAACGTATATCTACCAGGGTTAAGTGCAAGTCTATAACTAGTATGCATGGCCTGACATGATACAGAGCTGGAAAATCTATGGACCAAGAAATCATCTTCAAGGCAAGCAGGGGATCCAGCAGCCAGACCGTGCCTAGGCCTCCCTCCCACACACCACACACATCACTCATTCCCTCCGCCAACAATTACAATTAAAAATAGAGACCAACATTTTTTTATTTTTTTTTAAAATTAGTATAATATAAAACAAAATAAACAAACAAAACAAAAGTCAGAATTGAATCGTGAACAAAGTTCATCACTGTTACAGACCCATCACCAGCAGCCAAAACATAATTGAATGCAAAATGCAATTTGTTACTACGTTAAATAATAATAATAATAATAAATATTTTTAAAAAACAGAAACAGAAAATGGGGGTTTTTTTTAAAATTAAATCAAATAAAATTGTAAAAACATTGATAGAAAAAAATTTGTTGGGGTTTTTTTAAAAGAAAATTGATGGTCACGCAAACAAACAAAAAAGAAAGAAAAAAATAACAGAAAAAGAAGAGGGAAAAAAGAGAAATAAAAAAGGAAAATAAAGGAGAAAATAAAAATGGCTTTCCCATAGAAGAAACAAAAGAAATGTTAATCTAATCAATCAAAAACAAAACAAAACAAAAAGGATGGAAAAAATGTTACCTTCTTTTCTCATACTGGAAAATATTTTTTTAAACAAAGGAAAAAAAAAGAAAAAAAGAAGAAAGAAAGAAAAAACTTCATTGTAAATGTTGCCAAAAAAAATTAAAACAATGCATCAGAATTTGAAAAGTGGTCTAATCTAAGTGCCTAAAATAAAATAATTCTGTGTGCAAATAATAATAACAGCTGCTAAACAGGCATTGCAAGTCAACCATCATCAATATGGATGCAGTGGTAGAGTGTATATTTCATAAATATACTAAAAACAAATAAAATATATAAATATATAGACAACACACCAAAAAAAGAAGAAAAAAAAAAGAAGAAAAAAAATAAAGAAAGGTACAACAGTGCGTGGTATATTGATAAAGAAGAGAGAAAGATACAATTATGCAACTATACGAATAATGTGGGAATAATAATAATAATAATAATAATAATAATAATAATAATAATAATAATAATAATAATAATAATAATAATAATA
>JARFNW010143211.1:0-10172 GCA_031763155.1 Dirona albolineata | reverse complement strand
ATAGATAGATAGATAGATAGATAGATAGATAGGGATGGTTGGTTGGATGGATGGAGGGATAGATAGATAGATAGATAGATAGATAGATAGATAGACAGACAGATCGACAGTTAGGTAGATAGGTTGGTAGGCAGGCAGATATGTCGGTTGGTAGATGTATAGATGGAATATTATATAGATTGATTGATAGATAAATAGCTGCGGAGATAGGCAGGTAGACAAGTAGATAATGTTATATATGATATTATTAGAAATATATATGTAGAACAACATTCAAGTTGTTTCCTCCCCCGACTCTCATGCCACGTCCTCATCGGATACAGAGGCATTTATGTTAATTCGTTGATTACCTTCAGTTCTCCTTGCAGTCCCTTTATCTATAAAATCTGGCCATAAACTATCACCATCACACCGTTTGACAAGCCTTCTTGCATGGATTGCTTCCCGCCAGCACATCTCGACTCTTTCTCAAACGGTCACTGCCGGTTCAGCGCGGTACTTTTTTCTTGCCATGGTTTATAGCATCCTTTGTGGGATTCATGAGAGACGGTAGCATGGTGAAATCTGCATTATTGGAAATGCGGTGGTCATCGTTATGAAAATGAGAGCATTTCTGTAATGAGTTCATCGCAGGGTCGTCCTAGGGATAAAGGAATACTGCTACGTCTCGCGACCGGACCAAATGAGTCGCATGTCGGGATTTCTTGAGCCGAGAAACGGTCAGGTATCAGCTACACCTGGGCATCTTGTAACCTCAATATCTCAGCGCGCAATTGCATTATGGAGCTATTGGTCGTTTCCGGGAACCTGTTGTTCAGTTTCTATTGCTCTGGTGCGATTCAGTGCAAAATTTCTCTCGAAATGATTTTGTTCGTCTAGAATAAAACAATGAGATTTTGTTTTTAACAATACGTTAGTTTGTTGCAGTTTTTTGTGGGGGTTTTGGGGGGGGGGGTGGTTGTTGTTTTTTTCAGGCTGCAATTAGTTTTCAACTCTCGAAAGAGGAAAAGATAGGGGTTCGTTCTTTTATATCAATAATTACAGTATTATACTGCACATGCCAAAATCCCGGCTTCCGACTCATTTAGAGTGGTCGCAAGACATATGATACGAACGGCTTACTTGCCCATGACTTCTTTTCAATGAGGAGACAGAAATGTGACACTACTCGATTTGATTTCATATATGATAGATTAGGCGAACAGAGAATTCATTGGTGAAAAATTGATCAAACGTGTTGGCCAGAGCCGGCGTGGATTATCCTCATGCGTGTGAAATTTGGTATTCTTTGATGTTGCTGATAAGATAATCCCGGCGCTAATGCCTTAATGACGTACGGTACTAAGTGTGAGATATGGGCTAAGAGATAGACAGATAAAACCAAGGCGATGGGAGTGGGGATGAACGATTGAGGATGAGGCTACTTCGAGGGGGATATTGTCATGATGATATGAGTGCATGCATTAAGAGGGTGTCGAATGAGATTTCGAGCTGGTAGAATTTGTAAGGTGAATAGAGATGAATTAGTACCTCTTATCACCGGTCAGAAATTGAGATATGAGTTGTATTAATAGTTTTTAGTTTCGTTATCCAAACCCCTGTGTACGGTGTACCGCAAAGCAGCGCAGGCACCAACCCAATGTCCGGCCTCGGTCAGTGCTCAGACACAAAGCTCGAGTATGCACACACACACACACACACACAGGCTCGACTATCACATAAGGCAAAACACAGGGCTGCCGCCGTATACACAGACGCTGCGTTAACTTATAAGACATTTTAGCACGCAATGATTCCCTATGTTTACGGTTAAATTCTGATAGCAATTCAATGTTGAATGACGTGTAATAAGATTGTGCCAAAATGTGCTAACAGTTTACGAACGGAATGTGAATACGAGCGCAGGAAAGAATATCGGCACAAGCAGGGTATCAGCCGCATTGGGCTTTCGAACCTAAGTAATGACAAGCCGCCGATAGGCAGACAGATAGTTAGATAGATAGATAGATATATAGATATATTGATAGATAGATAGATAGATAGGCAGGTAGGTAGGTAGGTAGGTAGATAGATATATAGATAGACAGACAAGTGCAGTAGATGGATATAGACAATCAGGCAAATAGTATACATTGACATAATATGAACAGAGAATGAGATGGTTTTTTGTCGGACACACGAAAAAAAACGAAAATGCAAACCCACCACCATGTTTTCCCCCACCTGGTGCCAATTCTGGTATTTTGAAGATCAAGACACATTCACGAGTGCGGATTGTCAAAAAATAACATCCCCGAATTCCCCGAATCCCCAACGGCATAAAGCAAGATCTTTTGTCTACGGGTTGGTATTACTTACCGATCCCGTTCTATCATTTCCCCGTAGGACAATGTAACATTTACTTAACGCCATTATTCGTGTTTTTTTACTTCGTTTTTTTCTTTCTGTGTGTGTATGAGTTTAGTGTGATGAGTTCCGGTTCCCCACTTGTTCACATCGCTTCCCCTTTGCCGGTGCCAGCGAGAAGGTCACGATCGGGCGGAAATCTGAAAGTTGTTTCGTTTCTTTAAAGAGGAAGATGAACATTATACTCCTCATTTTTATGCCTCATCTGTCTTGTCTTTGATGTAACATCTTCCTGATTTATAACAAGAGCCGTGTTTCCGTGTTGACTCTTTTTGTTTGTTCGTTTGTTTGTTGATTTTGTTGGGTTTTTTAGTTTTGTTTAGGTTTTTTTTGTTTGGGGTGGGGGGTGCTTGTTTGTTTTTGTTTTTGTTTATTTTCTTATTGTTGTTTTTGGGGGGTTATGTGTTTCTTTTTGTTTGAATTTGGGGACGGGAGGGTGTTTTGGTTGTTAGTTTGTTGTTGTTTTGTTGGGGGGGGGGGGGTGGGGGAGGGGGGATTTTGGTTTGTATTTTGGTTAGTTATGTTTTTGTGGGCTTTTGTTTTTTCGTGGGGTTTTTTTATAGACACAAATCGCACACAGTGTAATTGCATTTTCATATTAGGTTCAGGGTAATGAAACAGATAGAGATACAATGCAAAATGGTTGTCATTGCAATTAGTTCGGACATAATAAGGGGGCACACGACCAGCAGCTGGCTTGACCACGGGGAGGTATGATGATACAACAGGGACCGGTCATTACTCCTGAATTGATGGAATTAGACTAACATTAATTGGCGGATGCAGATGAAACTTACGTTACCGGATGTTATTGGACGGGGACCGTTCATTATCCCTAGACGGATTGTGGACTGACACTGATTGGCGGAAGGCGGGTGCATTGCTGGCATCGTTATCAAAACGTATACTACAACATACATTATTTTTATTGAAAATTTGAGCTAAAACGATTGAAACAATGATTTGGTCAATATTCCCCCCCCCCCCCAGTCTTGACCGAAGGCCCGGGGCAACAGTAACAGTAACAGGCGTCGGGCTGCGTGTGTGATTTAGTTATGTTAACACAATATCTGAAGACACAATACCCGGCTGCCGCCGCTCCGGTTCAACAATTTACCATGAAAAATGAGATGCGTGAACATCACAATGATAGTATCAATAATGTGGGAAGAGTTGGAAATTTCAATGGAAATTGATACTTACAACTTGTTAAAATGTAAAGACCGTCGTAACAATGATTCACAATAGAACATGTCAAACTGGCAGACTGTGGTGGTGGTGGTGGTGGGGTGGGGTGGGGGTAGATGGAGTATTCAGTATTTCAGTATTCAGGCACGATGATTGATGTCCTAGAACACCCAGAAACAGATAAGGTGGTATCAAATTATTGGTACACCCTATGGTGATAATATATCTCATTATTATATTTCCACGGCTTTGGGACACGTTGTATACAACTCTTAACCACGCACAAGTACACAAGGGCCTTACACACACACACACACACACACACACACACACGCAGTCGCGCACACACACACACACACACACATACACATACATTCACAGTTCACAGCATACACATATAATATTTACATACATTATAATGATGACATGATAATGACAGCGGCGATGATGTTGCTGATTGCTGATGATACTAGTGATGTCAATGTTAATCTTGATGATGATGATGATGATGATGATGATGACGACGATGATGATGACGATGATGATGATGATGATGATGATGATGATGATGATGATGATGACGATGATGATGATGACGACTACGACGACTACGACGACGATGACGATGACGATGATGATGATGATGATGATGATGATGATGATGATGATGATGATTACGACGACGACGACGACGGCGATGATGATGATGACGATATCGATGACGATGATGATGATTATTATGATAATGATGATGATGATAGCGAGAGTTTTCTTATATTTCTATCTCTCATGTCCCTACCTCTGACTCTGGGCACGGGTCTGTCCTGCCAACCCCCTGATGTTGTCCATCCATCTCATATATAAATTTCGTCTTACTAATATCCATTTTCCCTATGCTTTTCCCTGGAGAGTGTTTTTTGGGCCTTGCTGGATCCACTAGAATAATGTGTCTATAGCACGCAAACTTCCTTTCCTTCGTCCACATAATAATAATAATAATAATATATAGGTTTTCGCGCACGTTAGACATTATGTAGCCTTCGGTGAGATTCGACCACCCGCCCTACCCATGCCAGCCAAATTCAGAATAGATAAGATATAAACAAATGAGAAGGATTTCAACAGTAACTATTTATAATCTCAAATCCACAATTTCGTACATTAATTTCAATATTTAGTATGTCTACCACCCGCTTTTCTAACAGCACCCAAACCCGTGGGAAAGACGAAATGAGCAAACTCAGCATCAGATTTTAAGTCACTCTTACGCTTCGAAGAACCGTACTAGGTCCATCTTTGGAGTTCACGGGGCGTCTGCGCCTCTGTTCACAATTAAGCCTACAAGGTCACAATCATTAATATCGGGTGATGATCCATGCCCTTTATCGTTTCCAAAGCAATCGTTTACAAAGCCCTGTGCATGAGTGTTATTGCGACGCAAGCTCTGCTAAAAGCACAAAAGGTGAATCAAGACAAGTAACAAAAACAAATGAACGTTTCGGGTCTCCCCTTCGTCAGCAAACAAACGAACTACAAAAAAACACAAAACACAATGGCTCAAAAAGTCAGAAAAAAGTATAGTCCGTGCGGTCGGGCGACCAACTGAGACCTTCCATTTTGATTTTTAGCTTCTGGCAGCCCTCATTCCTCTATGATAATATAAGAATTGTATCTTTATAGTTTGTTCTTTACTAATGATTGGATGGTTAAAACAACAAAAACGAAACAAAACAAATACGCCCATCATTGTAAATACAAAAATTAGCCTTCGCGTAGCATCGTAAAGTGCCATGGCCTAAGAATTCCTGAGAAGAAAAAAAGATAATCCATCAAGCGTTAGCCCGATGTCAACAGGAATCGCCCATATTGTCCAAGTGTGCAAATCAGGGGTTAGTAATCTTGCCAAACGGGAAAAAAACTGAATGCTTGGAGCAGGGCTTGATCCCGGGTCGCCCAGGTTGAAGTGCAATGTCTTATCCACTCGGCCATCTTGTACATAACACTGTTATGATAATATCTATGTAGAAAATAGAAACATGGGGGCGTTGAATGTGTGTTGTGGAATGGCTCTAGACGTGTTATTGCAAGCCTCGATTAAAAAGACGTGGGTGTTTTTTTAAAAATGGGAAGGGGAGTTGAGTTAAATAGGGGGGGGGGGCAGGGGAGGTAACCCAAGATATTCATGCATTGCTGTTGGTCATGAGGAAACGTTCGTGGGACAAAGGGAGATAACCATTAAAATTTCATTTTTTTAAACTAGAACGTTATACTTTTGGATTCGATAAGAATATAAGAAGGCCTCCTTTGAAACATCCATATTTTTCAAATACTAGATAGTTGTTGAAAGCTTTTGAATTTTGTCGTTGTTTATCGAGTCCCCTTTATACCGCAATAAGCAGTGTAGGGGCCAGCCATATGTCAAACTCTGAATGGTGCACATGACAAATGGAAGTGAATCCAAATGCCAATGAGGTCTTACACCACCACTCATCACCTAACACATGGCTGCATCAGGAAATATAGACGAGCAGGTGATGAGCCCACTGTGTCCAAATTCCGTTACCAGTGAATTGGACAACAATGTACCATGAGGTCCATACATTTTACCGATAAACACTTTGCTGTTACCCCAGTGATTACTATTCAGTTATAGGAGAACTGAAAGCTGCCACCTGGGCAATATAACAAGGGTCAGGGTGTAAATCTTTCAAATTATGTCTGATTTTAGACTTTTTGCTTTCCCATACATTAGTGGCAAGCTACAATATCAGACTCACTAGTCTATCTTTGGTCTTGCTGATGTTTTCAGAATTTTTTTTCTTTTGACATTTACACCCCTGCATAAATTGCCATTGTCTAGGTATTCTAAAGAAGAAATAAAGATAATCCATCAAGCGTTAGCCTGATGTCAACAGGAAACACCCATGTTGTCCAAGTGAGCAAATCAATGGTTAATATTCTCACCCAAGTAAAAAAAACCGAAATGCTTGAACCGGGGCTCGAACCTGGGTCGCCCTTGTCGCTGTGCTGCAATGCTTTATTCACTCGGCCATCTTGTTCTCAATTTTAGATGCACGTGGATGTGACCATCCCAAACGAAATGATTTGTTTGAGTGACGAAGGCCTTCGACAACTTACCTTCAAAAAGACGACAACCAAGAGGAAAGCTGACACCAGTATTGAGGACTCCAATGATGAAGAGGGCATGGAAGGTAAGCCGGGGATTTCAAAACAGGCTGGAAAAGTAGTAATGTATCGTCTTCCTGTCAGGCTTGCAGCTGGAGAAGTAATCGGTGATAGGCCAGCGTCCTACCCAGAAGGGTTGCGCGTAGGGTCACTCTTGTTTGCTTCATGTTACGCATGGCTCTATGGGCCTCGAGGCTCACAGAATAAGAATTTAGCAGAAGTGACAATAGATGGGTTTTGTGGCACAACTTTTATACCACGTAATATCATCACTAAAAATCTAAAACAAAATGGAGGTGAACTCTATTTAACACCACTATGTCCGCCATTTTGATTTAGTCTTGTCGTGGCCAATATCACCAAGGCAACTGGGGCCCTATAGTCGCTTCATTGTATTTTTAAAATTCGAAAGGACTTTACTATTTTTTTCAGGCAGAATTGTTATCATTGTTCCATATTTGTAATCTAGAGTACCGTAGTGCAGATTGATTATATGTAATTCATTCTTTTTTTATAACTGCGTCTCAATTTACCATTTCCATCAATTTACCATTTCCATCAATTTACCTTACCCATCAATTTACCATTTCCACCAATTTACCATTTCCACCAATTAACCATTTCCACCAATTTACTATTTCCACCAATGTACCATTTCCATCAATTTGCCATTTCCATCAATTTGCCATTTCCATCATCATCATATCTGTATAAGTAGATCTGCCCTATACTGCTCTTGTGCATGCACAGTTGGTGATGAAGTTGGTTGTTGGACTTTGTCTCACTCCTGTCACGTGGATTAGACGTTGTCTTTGTCTCACTCCTGGCACGTGGATTAGATGTTGTCTTTGTCTCAATCCCGTCACGTAGATTAGATGTTGCCTTTGTCTCAATCCCGTCACGTAGATTAGACGTTGTCTTTGTCTCACTCCTGTCACGTGGATTAGACGTTGTCTTTGTCTCACTCCTGTCACGTGGATTAGACGTTGTCTTTGTCTCACTCTTGTCACGTAGATTAGACGTCTTTGTCTCAATCCTGTCACGTAGATTAGATCTGATGGCTGCTAAGTTTTCTATTTTCTATTTCGTTCTAGATGACGGGTACAAAAGGAAATGGAATAAACTTCAAAAACCACGAAACGTCAGCAAAGGTTTCCGAAGACCAAGCACATCCAAGGCCAAGGACATCAACAGCGACAACAGCAGCCAGTCTCTTGTTGACATGCAAGCCGGCAACGTGCGCCTGCATTTCAACAACAAGGAAAGTCGCGCCGAAGACATTTTGAATGACTACAGTATATCCTTCGCATCGGGGACTCTTCTGGCGTTGTCCAGAACTCACATGATTGAGGAGATTGATTTGCTCAACTCTAAAGTGAACGTGCACCGGTTTTTCATCCTAGACCCCTTGGTGATGAAATTTGCCCTGAAGGGATGCGATAGTGGAAGTCTCGGATCAGACACAAAACACGGCGCCGAGTTGGAGAATGATGATAGCAATACCATGTCCAACTCGTCTCTATCGCAAAAACGGTCTCAAAATACGGCTACTACTTGTTCAGCGGGTGCTTCTTCTTCTTCTTCATCACCCGTCGCCCCTACGATAAATCCGGGAGTTTCGAAAAGGAAACAAAAAATATCATCATCAAGTCAAAGCAGGAGCTGTATTTCTGAGTACGTCAGACCAGCACTGTACCAGGGAATCATATCTCGTCTCAGCCAGTGTTTTCCCGTCGACTTCGTCGATCGCAACGTGAACCAGGAGTTGGACTCTATGGTGGGGGCTGACGCTGGTTGGGTTGGTGAAGGGCGGAGTTTGTTTGCGGTGATTGACAGCTGTGGACCATTAGGAGTGACTGAACCCGAACTAGAGGTAACGTTGATGACTGTGGTGGGGGTGTGGGGGTTGGGGGGTTGGTGGGGGTTGGGGTGTTGGAGGGGGGGGGGGGGGGGGGGGGGGGGGGGGGGGGGGGGGCGCGGGGGGGGGGGGGGGCGGGGTGGGTGGGGGAGGGGCGAGGGCGATGATGCAGTTGTTAAACCACTCACCTTTGGTTCAAGTTCAAGAGGTTGCAGGTTTGAATCCCGGTGGAAGCACTTGATTTTTTTTCTCAAGACCTTGATCCCATTTTGCGGTGCTGCACTGGCGGTTGACACCTGGGTTATTCTGGTCTACCCTCGGAGTCTGAAGACAAATTTCCCCCTGGGATTGATTGATAAAGGGCGTTTATTTATAAACTTTTTGGAAATTTTTTTCTTTCTAAAGTGTTAAGCTAACTACTGGCAAACTTGAATTGCCTTATTTGTAAAATCTACTAATCACACTTTGACTCGAGTGAAGTCTGTTGTAGTTATCTTGTTCTATGAATATAATATGATATTATGATAACAGTCGGCTGATCCCCTGCTTGCCTTAAAAATCTTGATCCATAGAATTTCCAGCTCTGTGTCAGGCCATGTGTACTAGTGGGGCGCAGGCTTGCACTTAACCTGGATACATTTTACCTGGGTCTGCACATCCCTTCTGCCTTGTACACTGTCCTCGGCCAGACACAGAGCTGGTCCCTACACGGTTTGATTACGTTTCTAAAGGGACCAGATAACAAACAAACAATAAGTTCTTGTATTTGCCTCTCACTGACAGTCTAAATTGGATAAGCCTTTGCCAATGCTGCAACCCACCATCACCAAGCTACGACACATGAACGCAGTGAGTCACTCAATCAATGTCGACGATACATATAATCTCTCTTTTCCACTTCTCTTGACGTCAATTTAGCACAGCGTTTTTAGTCTCCTGTTTTGATCAATCATTCAGTCAATCCGTGTTGCGTTGCGTTGCGTGTTCGAGTGTCGATTGGCTTGTGTTATTGTTGTTGTTGTTTTTTTCATTATACGTACTATACTAATCTTTCTTTTCTTAAGTGTTTTATTTATCATCATACTAATCATATATGAACAAGGCCAAGTTCTTACTCTTGTTTGGAAGTGACAGATACGTTATTGTGTCCTTAAGAATTGATGGAAAAAGAAGAAAAAAAAATATAATAAGACAGAAACGAAGAAGGCTGAAATAGGCATATTATTATTTTAAAAAAAATCTTTTTATCTTCAAATTTTCTTTTCGGATTTAGAGATTAAAAGGTTTTATAAAAGGGTTAAGGTTCAAAGGTTGAATATGTGAAATGAGTTGATTTGAATATTGTTGTTGAGGGTGACAGTGACAACAGAATTAATGAGAGAAATCTAGTTGATGAGGACTGGCTTGTTGGGTGTGGAATGGTCACACCTTCAGTAAGATGATGATGGTGATGATGATGGTGGTGATGATGATGATGATGATGGTGATGATGATGATGATGATGATGATGATGATGATGATGATGATGATGATG
>JARFNW010143201.1:0-10172 GCA_031763155.1 Dirona albolineata | reverse complement strand
TCTCTCTCTCTCTCTCTCTCTCTCTCTCTCTCTCTCTCACACACACACACACACAAGCACACACACACACACCTCTCTCTCTCTCTCTCTCTCACACACACACACACACACACACACACACACACACACACACACTTAGTTAATTTGAGTCTATTGGTCTCAAAAACTTTAATGGCTCTTGATTAATTTATATCCCACTGAACACATTGATCATTTTGTCCTTATGAATAAACAGCATAAATTTGATTCCTTTAGAAATTAGCGTCCCAGAGGGATCTGTTGCTTTAGACAAAGATCATGGCACTTGTATGAATGTGTGAAATTTCTATCTTGGTAATATTAATAAGACCTACATTTGATTTTAAAACTACTTTAAGTCTTGATTGATCATCTTGTTTTAAGTCGATTAGATTTTTATTATGCTCTCCTTTTTGGTTGATGATTGCAGATTAAAAAAAGGTACAAAATATAGCAGGTCCATATTAACAACTTTTACAAAATCATGATTTGTCTCTTTGGTAAAATTTCTAGTTTCTATTTCTATAGCTGTTAGGTGAACATGCCAGGCTACAATACAATGCCTCGTCCAGATATGAGTTATATTGAACAGTGTATTACTTATTGTACCAAACAAGGTTTATTGGCACAGTGGGCTGGTCCCCTGTTTGCCTTTAAAAAAATCTTGATCCATAGATTTTCCAGCTCTGTATCAGGCCATGTGCACTAGCGGGGCAGACTTGCACTTAACCTGGATACGTTTTACCTTTGTCTGGGCATCGATGCCTTCTGCCTTGTGTCCTCGGCCAGACACAGAGCTGGTCCCTACACTGTTTAATCACAATACTATCGAAGGGAACAGATAACAAACAAACAAAATCATGATATAATATGAACACACCTTAGCAAACCTTTATTGACTGCCATTCAAATGTCACATTGATAATAAAAGTTTTATGTTATTGTTATTGTTAAGTTATGCTTAGGAATGTTTTAAAAACTTAGCTTCCATGCACCAAGACAAACTTTCAGAATCTAATATAAGCCAAATCAATGACTGGTGCCTGTTAATGTGGGTCAAGCATGGTAAATCAATTTTTTTTTTTACTCAAGCTCCATTTTATTTATGGAGCAATGTTGGTTTTAATCCTAGTCTATATCCAAACTTCCAAAACATTTTTAAGAACTTGGATTATTTTTGTTGCTAATACTTTAATAGCTTTTAAACCTAGTTTTATTGATTGTTCCTTTGTTTTTTGTTTTTGTTTTGTTTTGTTTTTTCTTCTTTTTTATATATTTAGTTTTCTTTCCAAAATTCTGTTGTAGCAGAATTACTTATTATTATTGATGCTAATCCATCTGTCCCCTCAGGCCCTGCTGATGCCTCTAGAGGAAGTCCTGGAATGCAAACATGTGGACGAGGTGGAGGTTCTACAGGTCTTATTGAGTCAGGTCAAGCAGATGAGGACTGACCCAGGACCAGCCACCAGCCACGAAGCTGTGGGGGATCAACTACAGCTGTTAGAACAGAAACTCCATCATGAGTTAGAGGTGGCAGAGCAACGGCATAACACTCACCTGGAGGTCTTCAAACAGGTAAAACCAATTATTGTGGTTGGTTTTCGAACCAGATTGTTTTTCGTTTGCTACGATTTTTTTAATGACACTTTAGAAATCATCTTAAAACAGATGCAGACACCCTGATGCAGAAGGGTACGATATGCTATTTTAATTATTAATAATAAAAAAATACGTATATATTTGATAACCCTAGATGTTGACTATTGCAGGAGACTGCCCAGCTTGAGAAATCCCTGGAAGAACAACAGCAAGACAAAGATCACTACGAAGAACGATGTCTGCAACTGGAGGAAGAGTTATCCGCCCTTCAGACGCATCACGAGGAAGACAAGGAACGAATGAAGCAGGACATCCTGACGGCCGTGCACGCCATCAAGAGCAACGACGAAAAGAGCGGCACCCAACTCATGGAAAAGGCGTCGAAGCTGAACAAGGAGCTGGCCTTGCAGAAATTGAGTTTCAAGGTGAGTGTGGAGGATTGACGTCTTTTCATTTCATTTCATACAGTAACAGATGACAGACAGACCTGCCAACCATTATGTGACTTTGTTGAAATACAGACTCTGCCGAAAAAAAATATGTGTATGTGCGTCTCTTAGGGTTTGCACTGGTTTCCCTATTTGGGTCGGTTGCTGTTTGGCAAGTCTGAGATTTGTCTTGAAACAGTACGATTTTGTTGGGATCAATATTGCTAACGATATAATTAATTTATGCTTCCACGTTAAAAAATATGCATTCAGTTCCATATCATCTCTCTCCACAGAGAATCTTGTCAGCCCTTAGAAATGAAGTAGCCTCAAAGCAAAAGGAATCAGTCTGTCAAGTTATCGATAACCACATCTCGGCCATTTCACTGACAGAGGAAGAAGAGGTCAGATATTATTTATTCTATCAACCAATTCAAGGAAATTTATGTGAAATAGATATTATTTATCGTATTAGAAATGCATGATGATAATAATAGTAGAAATAATAATGATGATAGAATGGTGATGATGGTGATGGTGATGATGATATGGTGATGATGATGATGATGATGGTGATGATAATGGTGATGATGGTGGTGATGATGATGGTGGTGATGATCATGATGATGGTGATGATGATGATGGTGATGATGATGATGATGGCGCAGCCGCCGATGATGACTCATTTCTAAATTGCATATACTAATAAATGCCATTTATTATATAACTCGATTTTTATCTTGCTCCATTTTTGTAACTAACTGCCTTTGCAATACTTATAAATGAATACAGCAAAAAAGAGAGTTAATTGTTAATGATATATTTTGACAAGTTCAGTTCCAGTCTTTAGAGTAGAATAGTATTTTGTTTTGTGACTGTGTGTTTGTGTACTAATGAGCTGTTTGTATAATGTATATAATATTATTCTGCTGTGACTTCAGGAGGAAGACTACCAACCCCCCTTGCCTGAACAACCCCCACCCGACTTGGTGGATGGGCCGACGACCACCACCACGCCCACCCTGGAACAGTCTCTCTCTGCCACCGATGTAAGAAGGGATCATGGATTGTATTGGAAATAATTCTAGAATATTACGTAGTAGGAAACGATAGTGGATTTCAATGTTTTAGAGAGGGAGGAGATTCTTTCTTTGTAGTCCCCTTGTTGCGATTCTAAGATATATAGTAAGGAAACGTAACATTGCTGGAAAGAGTCAATTGATAGATAGAAGAAAGGCTATAAAATGTTGACTGTCTAACTTCGAACAGAACACACAGCTCTGAGACTATTTGTTTACGCTAAACTTTTTGAGTTTTATGTTTTCTGTGTTTGTAAACTGATGAAGGGGACGCCCGAAACGTTTCTATTTTTTTAAAGTTGTTTTACACTTGAAGCTATACCCTTACCTTTAAAAAATTTTTTTGCTTACATTCTCTAAAAAAAACCCCCCCAACAAATCCCCAGCAACAACCAAAATTTGTCTCCATCGTCGTCATGTTATTATTTCTGTCCTCAGCTCCGTACTGTCGGATCTCTGGACATGTCAAACCACGAACAGGAAGTGGAACAGCTCAAGAAGGAAAAGGAGGAGGCGTTGGCTGAGGAGATGCGCAATACCAAAGCAGGTAGGGAGGGGACTTTATTCATCGAACCTATGATAATCAGCTGTTTTCATTTAGAAGGTCTTATCCTTATTGACAATAACAACTAGGATACTACCTTTTGTCTAAAAACAGTTGTAATGATGTAGATATGGCAACTTCCATGAACAAGTTTGAAATTCCCAATCATTGTCATATATAATATATTTTTAATTGCTCATTCTCTGCTCAAGCCAGACAAATATCATTTGATTGATGGGAAGTGTGCACTAACAGCAAACTAGATGAAATTTGAAACTGATAGAAACTTACCGCAATGGTGAATAGCTCCTCTTCAATTGGTGGTAGCGTTGGTAGTGAAAAACTTGTTTATGAAAATTGAAACGATTCACTTGGCAGATTTCATGAAATAACTTGTAGTACATAGGTTCAAAGAATTAGCAATCGACAAGATAACACATTTTGTTGTCCTTCTTTTCCTCACCTTATTGCTGAGAAAAAAAAGACAGTAAAAATCAGGCTAGAACTGAGACAATGAATGCAAATAGTATAGTAGTCATACTAAGAGTCTAATGTATTGTTTCCCGTTCCTTCCTCCCCTCCACCCCCAGCCCTGGATGCCATGCGTAAGGCATACGAGGAGGAACTGGTTATTGAAAAGTCCAAGTACAAGGAAGCCCTGGTTACGATGTATACAGAGGAATACGTCAATGAGATACGACTCCGGCACCAGTAAGTTCTGGATGGGATTGTTATCGTCCGATTTCTCTCTCTCTCTTTCTTTCTTTCACTCTCTCTCTTTTGTAAATTCATTTTTCCATTGCAAGTTTCCCAGGTTTTTTTATTCTAGGTGTGTCAGGTCTGAATTTATTGTCTTCAAATAGAATGTAACTGACTCAGTAATTCCCTTACCCAGTAAAAAAAAAAAGAAAAGTAAATGCTTCTGAGCCATTGAGGCAAACATCACCGTTGCTCGTTCTGGTTTCCGTAGCTTGAAGCAGACAGAGTGACAATATGACACCCTTCTGGATAGGACGCTGGTCCATCGCAGATTACTTCCCCAGCTGTAAGCTGGTACCCATTTCTACACATGGATAGAGTGAGTCAATTGGAGTAAAATTTCTTGCCCAAGAAATACGAGTTGACTGGGGTAGAATTCGAACCTACAACCTTTGCCATGAGAGTCGACTGTCCTAACGACTCATCCATCATGCTGTATTTTCATACCCTACATTCATGATGAATTTGTTGTTTGTTTGTATAATTTCCAGAGACGAAGAGAGCCATTTAGGGGAGGAGCTTCAGAAGTTGAACATGCATTACTCCAGTAAATGTGAGGATTACAAACTGATGGAGATTCGACTGGGTCAGATCAAGCAGGACTATGAGAGCCACATCGAACAGTTGATTACAAGGTGGGTGTCGTCACTCGGAGGGATGGCATAGCTGCCTGACCAGCATTAAGTCAATTACAGAACTTACGTTTTATTTTATTGTCGTGTTGATGAAAGTGCAGAATCGCCATTGGTTTGAATAGATGTGCAGTAATTCATCTTTATGAGGGGTGAGTCATTGGATCTTCATGTCTTCATTAAAGTTTTGCTATAAAACGTTACAGTGAGGTTGCCAAAATTACGGGTCATGGGCATAGAGCAGAAATTATGGCAACGGCGAACAACCTGGTCAGATGTACTTTACTACTTTTATTTATTCCAAATGCTCGTCACGTCCACCGGATGTTGTTCATTTCTTGCCTGTTTTCTCTTTTTGGCGCTGCAACCATTTTCCTTTTATTTAAGTATTTGAGTCGTATTATTGATTACCCGTTTGATGTCTCCTCCCTGCAGCAACACCAACCTGGAGCAGATGTTGAACCGTGAGATAGACAGCATCAAGGACTTCATTAAACACAAACCCTCGCTGGGCAGCCTGACCACTGGGTCAGCCACTGTTGAGGAAGAGCTCTACGATGCAAAGGTAAATATGGATGGAATAGATAGGTTAATAAAAAAAACCCTATAATACCATGCCAGCGATTGATGTTGATGGTATGTACAAGATAAAATGGAAAGAGAACTGTGTTAAAATTGTACTTTTTTGTGTGTGTGTGTGTGTGGGGGGGGGGGGGGGGTGTTTTATTTTTAAATTTTGCCAAATGAAATGGGGTTAACTAGTGTATAGCAAAATCGGCTATGAAAGTAAATGGGGGAATGTTACTACCTGGACGTAAAATCTTTTCTTCTACTCTTATGGAATTGAGGTTATCACTGCATGCATGATCTTTGTAAAGTCAATACATTCCGTTGAATGATCGAAGTGCAAATATGCACAGTGTGTAAAAGTCAGATGTAAATGTGAAAAAAATGTAAATAGTGAATTTATATAGCGCTCAACTTCCACCCTGGAGTGCTCAACGGTGCTTTACAATGTTAGACAATTATACAATGTAAAACAAAGCAAACGTAATAAGATTAAAAATTAAATACAATTCAAAACATTGAGTACAATTGAGGGTGAAAAATACAATTAAATATATAATCAGTAAAAGTTTCAAAAACATTGGCAAAAAAAGTCAGGTTTTAAATTTCTTATACAAATATCAAAGTTTTCACTCGATCTAGTCAAGTAGTAAAACTAAGTTCGTTTCATAAGATGGTAGCTGATGTACTAAAAGATTTGTTATTAAAGATGAACAAAGGACTTGCTATGTATTTTTAATGTCTATCCCGTTATTCCCCCTCCAGATCATGGTGAGAGTGAAGGATGCAGAGCTTCAGAAACTAAGAGCCCAAGTGAAAACACAAGAAAACAACCTGCAAAGAACCACAGAGGTGAGTTACAATCACAATGAAATATGAATGCAATATTTATTTATTTTTTAGTTTGATTCCATTTTCTACATCTTCTTACATTCACCTCCACCCAACTGGTTGCCGTATACAAAACAAAATGTAATCTTCATACCTTTTAAAAAAGATTGGTACAATGAATAAGTTTCATGTTTTAGGCCAACAAACACTATTTTTTTTCTTTTTCCTCTAGCATTGTAGATTGTTGAAAATAAGAAGTGCTATAAGAAATGTTCATCATTATCATTATTATTATTATTTTTATTATTTTTATCATCATCGTTGTTGTTGTTGTTATTGTTGTTGTTATTAATATTATTATATTCATTGGGTCTTTTGTATGTGTGAGTCAGTGTCCACACTAAAATCTTTTTACTTGTGTGATTAAAACCTGACTCTTAAACAACTGGCTATTCCTACTATGTGTGTCTCAGGAGCAAAGGCAGACGATGACGTTGTACATGCAGTCACTGAAGACCGCCAGCGAGTCCAAGAAACATTTCCAGGAAGAGGTGCAACAACTGACGGAGAAACTCAACAAAGTCCTGGGCAGTCAGGGTCTCAAGGCCAATATCAAGAGGAGTAAGTGGATGATGGATTACTGTTTCTTTGATCAGTTTTATTTAAAACATTTTTTTTTTTTTTTTTTTTTTTAAAGAATGGTTTTAGGAATTATGTTAAATTAGTTGATGGAAAAAAAACGGAGAGTCATGGTTGATATTTAGGGAGGAAATTTATTCATATTAGTAATTAAACCTAACACTGAAAGGTACTATAGGTATTACCATACCATTATAAGGGTTTGAGTTGGACTAAATGGCATACACATAAGCAATCACTGACTGATAAATACAATTTCAATCATCAAATATATACACATCACTGGTGAAGAAAGAAAAGAATGGTTTACAACATTTAACACTTAGCATACCATCAGCGGCTGAATTTGCCAATGCATAAATGCCCTGAAATTCAGTTTCAGTTTCTAAGTTTCTTCTTTTCCAAATCACAATAATGGTGATGTTTGTGGGTGAATTTAGATACATGATGGGGAAAGTTGTGCTAAACCAAAATGGTGAAATGGTTCATAGAAATGGTATTCAGGAAAAGATGTTTAAGTGTTAGTCTAACCTGACTGATGGGCTATTTTTCATTATGCCTAGACAAGCTGCATTAAAAAATATACAAAACAAAATAAGGTCAGAAAGACCCGCACTGCCGATATAGTAGTAGATGGTATAGAACAACAGTTTTTTTAAAACTACTGATGTATAGTGATTAATGTTACAGAAATAGGTAATTTAAGGGAATTTGTACATTGCTCCCGACATTACAGCATAATATTGTGTTCATTGTGAAGAGTTATTTAATAGGAAAAAATATGGCAAAGATTGACAGGTGCATTTTTTTATTAATTTTTGTCGTTATTATTTGTCCATTAGTCTCATTTATTTATTTATTTATTTACTTATTCATTCATTTATTTAATTTATAATTATTTTTTTTTAAATTGTTTTATTATTATTTTTTTTTTAGATATTAGGCTATAGATGATATTAATTTTCCAAAAAATGTATGAAGAAATATTTGGTGATTTTTCCCCCCTCCCCCTGTAGAATGGGAATCTACAACCTCCATCAAGGGTGACTGACTGTTAATGCTGTGTGATAAATCTCTAAATCTCTCGTGTGTGTCTATGGTTGTTCCACCTTTAAGTTATTCCCTTTTTTGTATAAACCACATAAATAAAAACCTCATTTTGAAGAGAGCGAAAAGAAAAAAAAAAAGAAAAAAAATCTGAAATGAGAATGGCATGATGAGATCTGAACCTCCTTTCTTCCAGAGCTTAGTAGCCTATTAGAGATTTCATAACAGCTTTATATTACTTTTTCATTGCGCTTTTTTTTTCTTTTCTTTTTTTTCTTTGTCCTCATTTTTTTTTAAAATTTTTTTTAAACAATCACACACATCGCAGTCATTGTTGTTTGGATAGGTTTTTTTTCAATTGCAGCAAAATGAATGGATGTTACACTGGCAGTCAAGTTTTCCCTCTTTACTTTCATTCATCTCCAAGGCATGGTTTCTCACATCTCAAGTTTTTATATTATAAAGCTGCTGCCTTCATCACGCCAAACCTCAACTCATCTCTTCTCGTTTGAAAAAATCATTTTATTTTCATGCGTTTTTCACCCAAGTGATTGCACTCCTGGGCATGTCTTTGGCTATTTTTTTATATTCCTTTTGAAATTTTTATTTATTTTTATTATTATTATTAATGTTTGAAAGGAATGTTTCATTTCAGTCATTTTTTTCTATGTATGAAATTATATAACCACAATCACCTTCAAGTTGTCACATTTATATTAATTTGTTTTGTTGACACGTTAAAATGAGTGGTTCAGTTAGGCTATTAGCCTCATGATTGAAAGGTTCTGAGTTAAAATCCTGGTTGAAGCTACAGATGTTGAGTCCTTGGGAAAGACTTTTTTTCTTCGCTCGACTCAGGTGTGAATGAGTACCCGGCTGCAAGAAGAGAAAGATATTGTTAGTATGTGTTAGTATGACAAGCTCCTCTATTGTATGCTACCCATGGGAGTTGAGAATGACATTGAATGACACGGCCTGCTGGGTGTAAATGAATTGAATTTCAAGGGAACACATTTTATTTTACTTAGAAAATATGAAATATAAAATGCTGCATGTCATTTCCTTTTCTATAAATTTTTTTGATGTGATGTGTAATTTAAATTTAGGCATTTAACTTTCAACATTTGATTGAAACTCCTGAAAATTTAATTAATGTAATGTACATTTGTATAAAACGCAAAGTGATCGAAAAGTATTTGACAATAATTTTTCACAATGTCTTGCTTGTACTTGTAACAGATATTTTTTTCAATTGTTCTTTAGCAAAAAAAAAAAAAAAGAAAATGATTGTAAAAATTGTACAGGAAAGATAATAAGGTTAAAGAAGAATTTTATTGAAGCATCTGTCCTGTTCTCTTTTATCATGAAAGGTTTTATTTCACAACTCATTTGAATGGCTGACACGGTATCAATTTGTATTATTAAAAGAAGAAAAAGAAAAGGAAACACATACCTAGTGACCAAACCAAATGAATTGTGGGATGGAATTGTGACGTGCAGGGTCTCCAGTGTATATAATCGTTCATGATTAGGGAAAAATCTTGAAGATACCCAGAATAATTTGAGGGTAGTTTGTCATTGCTTTCCACGCTGAGTTTAGCTCCAGCTTTGATTGAGCCTTATTGAAGTCCCTCTCTTCCTCCCAAAATAACAAATTCCTCCCTCCTCATCCCACCCTCAGCCCCGTCATTCCATCAAAGAACCAGGAGTCCCAGTCCACAGCCTTCTGCGTCGCCTCGCAAAGATTCAGATCATTCCAGTCGGGATTCTCATCGGCGTCGACACATCCAGCCCAAAGGTGAGAGGGCAGAACTTATGGGCAATAACGTTTTAAATAATATTATCGTTTTATTTATTTAGCCTTGTGTAGTCTTGTGTTATATTTTCATTTGTCTGGCTATGATGTTGTTTACTTTCACGGGCAGCAATACTGGCATGTTTTTGTATACCACTTGTTATCTCTCTCTCTCTCTCTCTCTCTCTCTCTCTCTCTCTCTCTCTCTCTCTCTCTCTCTCTCTCTCTCTCTCT
>JARFNW010143190.1:0-10176 GCA_031763155.1 Dirona albolineata | reverse complement strand
GAGAGAGAGAGAGAGAGAGAGAGAGAGAGAGAGAGAGAGAGAGAGAGAGAGAGAGAGAGAGAGAGAGAGAGAGACCCACCCACCTTTGTATCTTTGGTTCCCGTACCGATTTCACATCCACGGTGCTGCCAGGGAAAAAGCCGTACGCCATGCCATTATTGAACACGCAATACACAGGCGGCGCCAGACTTGCGGCGCTCAGGACCCGAAAGGTCTCCTGTTCCTCCTCCCGGCTGATGATGACGTCAGTGCCCTGCCCGTTGACTCGCACCAATACCATGTCATCATTTCCGGTTCCGGTCAGACTACAGCCCAGAAGTTTGTTGGTGATCCCGTCTGTGAATACCTGGATACGTCATAACAGAAGAAAGGGGAAATGTTTTTAGTTTTTTTTTGTTTTGTATTTTTTTGCTTGTTTGACAGATAACAAATTAAAGGCAATCTTAATTATTATCCCATTCATTTATGATAATAATATTATGCTCCCAGTTTACTGATGTTCAATTTGTGCCCCCCCCCCCCCTTGGAATAGCTGGACTAGAGCTGAATTAGATACCTATCCACCAGGCTTGTCAACTCTAGTATAACACAACCTGGGAACTTTTCTTAGAAAACTTGAATTTGCACAAAAATCTTGTCATTTCAAAGGAACACCACACAAACCAAAGCTACTACTATATAAAGAATAATAATGTTTTTGGGGTTTTTAAATTCTACAGAACATACTCTGGAACAAGCGAAAACCACCATTGAAGAACCACAGACTACCTACGATTCCAAAATCGTTTTCATGCCAGTGCCAGATGCCAAATGAGCGCTAGATGTTCCTAACAATTCCCAAAAAGGTAGAGATGAGCAGAGTCAATCTAAACTTAATCGAACTTGGGGACTCGACTAAAGAAATTGTTCTGCAATGGATCCCTGGCCACTGTGGTATTTGGTGACAATGAGAAAACCGGAAACCTTGTAGATGAAGGCAGTGGACAGCTGCTATTTGAACATACAGTATCGCAGGATGAAATCGAAACAAGAATTTTAAAATCTTACAAAATCACATGGAAAGAAAGACATCCTTATCTACCACAAAGATGAACTTACTACAGACTAAATAGAGCAGGGGCCGTATACACCGTTCTTGTGTTAACTGATGAGACATTTGTGCACGCAAAGAATCACTGTAACTAGTCATGTTTAGAGTAGAATTGAATGTTGAAGGTTACCACATATGATTGTGCCAAAATGTGCTAACAGTTTACGTAGGGAATGTGAAGACGGGCGCTGGACGAGTCACCATTTTTGGGCTCCGCACTGTTTGTGTGTGTGTGTATGTGTCTGTGAGTGTGTGTGTGTGTATGTGTGTGTCTGTGTGTGTGTGAGAGAGAGAGAGTGCGTGTGTGTGTCTGTGTGAGTACAGAAATATGCCAAGGTCACAAAACTCTCCAACTTCCTCTTACAACGACTGAGAATGTGACGGGGGAAAAGGGGGGAGGGGGGGGGGTAAATGCAAAGCTACATTATACTCTTTTGTTGACCGGCCCTCTTAACACTGTCGCTATTGTAATGTGCTCTTGACAACCCATAATATAGGTCTTTAAATACAGTTGACAGACCCCCCCCCCCCCACACTCGTTTTGATACGATATCATGATGCATAGATTTTCCAGCTCTGTCTTCAGCCATGCGTGATGGCTCCTTCCTACACCGATTTGCTGTATAGGGGGTGTGGGGGGAGGGGGTGGGTGGCTAATAAAAACAAAAGGTGTGATGATAAAGAATGCGGCAAATTTTGGTTAGCCAATTTAAGTACATGAAACCTTTCATTATCATTTTCTTCATCCTCATGATCATCACCAGTCGTCATCATCATCATCATTCGTCGTCATCATCACCACCACCACAAATCGTCGTACTTATATAACGAGCTAACAAGTCAGCTGACATTGAAACAACTAGATGTCTATTTAACTGAAAAACATAAAGGAAATCTGCTGCTAAGAAAAAATGAATCAAATTCTCGCCATATCTAACGGGGTTCATGCCGAATTGTGCATAATTCTACAAAAACAAAATAATGATCATTAGATTCAATCTGCATTGAATGGCGAGTCAGTTATCATATTAATCCTGGAACGAAAACCCGCATTTATTTTTACATGCTCGAGACGAAGGTCCACGACAAATCAAGCGTATAATTGAGATTGGCTACCAACGTATGATCTACTTGTTTTTACTCTTCGTCAGGGAAATCTGTTTGTTTTTTACTCTTTGTGTGAATATTACTCCTTGCTTGTATAATGTGTTTGTTTTTACTCTTCATTTGTGTAATTTGTTTGTTTTTTCACTCTTTGTGCCAATCACTCCTTGTTTTTATAATAATATATTTCATTTCTATTTCTTGATTTACTTCCATCTGCCATTATTTGCACCCTTCATAGCTTGACATGCAGCTAGTTTCTGCACTGCTCTCAGCGGTACAACGATGGCTCGAAAAGAGAAAAAAAACCAAAACAAACAAACAAACAAAAACAATGAGGCCCTGAAAAAAAAAACGCTCTCCGACCACCACTCTTGATATTATCACATTATAATATAGTCTATTGTTATTTATTATCATATCGCTCCGGGCAGGCAGAGAGGGGAGGAGGAGGGAGAGAGGGAGAGAGTATGCAAAACGTGTTTTAATCCCACTTGCCGGCGGAGATAATGTGTTGTTACCTACACGATAACATCTGTTACACTTACACTACACAATGAACCGATCTCCCTGGTCTACAGACTACATTACAGCACACGACAACGCCGCTTCATGCAAGAAGCACGATCAGCGCCAGTATACACAGACCATAATATTACGTAAACTATTAGCACATTTTGGCACAATTTTAGGATAAAAGCATTCATAATGAATCATACAATGTTGTGAACATAATTCACTGCAACAAGATTGTGCCTAAATCTTCTAACAGGTCACGTATGGTCTGTGTTATGTGTTATCTGTGAGACCAAACAATGAAATCGGTCAAAACGACACCACGGCGTTGATCATTACACTGACACATTCTTCTATCATTACAAATCTGACCCCAAAAATAATTCCATATATTATTTTCCATGCGCTAGCCAGCTAGCCACTTGTATTATTCCACGCTAAGCCAGGCCTCTCGTGGACTGTGTGGCGTGTGGTTGCTTTAACTTTAACGAATGCTGTTAACTGTTAACGTATAATCTTAAATAAAACATAATATCAATAACAATCTAAAAAAAAAATGTAAAAAGTTAAAGTGCTTATTAATGCAAATGAAGCTAAACAGCGTTTGGCGTTTGTTTGTATTTTCCCCACATTCATTGTAATTTCGTTTTATGACCTGGAAACCCACACCACAATAAATATTAATGGCCTCAGTCGAGGCCCCCGGTATATAGAAGGCCTTGCCTCAGTACAAAGCACCAGGAAAAGTGGGTCAAGCAACTAACAGGTCTGAATTTGGACTTAATGAGAGGGGAGATTGCTCGATTATTGCCAGAGAAAAGAGAGGCCGGGTATGTCGCTCGACTCGACACCCCACAGAACACACAGCTTCGGCACTGACAGCTCGAGATATTCGACGTGTGTTATAATGTTTTATGTGTTTGTGTAGTTGATGAAGGGAAAACCCGAAACGTTCTTTGATTTTTTTTTGTTACTTGTTTTACATTTATTGGAGCTATACCATTTTCATCTTTGTTTTTCTTGTTTGTTTTGTGGTTTTTTGTTTTGTTTTTGCATGCCTCTTATTCGTGTTTTTAACTTCTAGCAGCCCTCTAGCCCTCATTTCTTAGTAAGAGAACAGAGTAATGACATAGTCAGTTGATGGTCACAGAGTCACAACAAAAGACTCAAAATCTCAGTCGATGCAGTCAGCATATTCCGACACTTTTGGACGGAGATCCTTTTTCTTTTCAAAATATCGACAGCTGCTGTCTCCCTCCTGTGTTAAATAATTTTGACTTAGGTTTTCACACATGATAGATTTGTAACAACCCAGACAACAACAACCGACAGTTCTCGTAAGATTGAAAGACTGTATTAAAACGAAAAGAATCAGAGCATACTATTATGGAATAACTAAAATATGCAAATGACACAGAGCTTACCGATTATTTTACTATTATCATTATTTGTTATGTTATGTATGTAACCCATTAACTCTAAGAATACATCCGCTCAGAGTGACCCCGTCTAAGATTAAGACAAACAGCATGGTTTTCACGATGACTTGAGACCAAAACATATCCCAAAAAGTGAATTCAATAGCCCACCCCTCTGCTGTGAGAAATGGCGTCGCCTCATTGGCATTTTCTCCAAATTAATATATATAGATATATTATTTAAATGTGCCAAAGGTGGCTCCAAGCCCAAAGCTCTTTGCCGAGTGTATACACATTTAATACACACTGTTTGTCACGGTATTATTTACTCACTATAGACCGATCTCTGGGAAATGTAAACGATTTTCACCCATCATTGCATAAATCCACAGCACTATGTGTATGTGTGTGTTTTGAGACGAACACATCACACCATTAACATTTTCTTTTTTTTTAAACTGTCAACAGCAATCTTACAAACCCCTATTTATCTTTGACATGAAAGACAGCGGTTCGATGGGGGAAAAAAATGAAATTAACACTTGATGTAGGCGTCATGTGTACAAACATGACACATAGCTCAATAAACTCCCATAGGTAAATTGCCCCCTCCAAGCGCCAAGCAACCGGTTATTACAGCCGTATCCAATTCCAAAACGCAGCCACCCCTTTGTATTCATTCACAATGATTTCAATGGGTCTTTTCTCCCCGCAACAAGTCGGACGTATAATGTATTATAATAATAATTCATGCCTTTCACAATATATATTTATAAATATATATGTATTTTATTTTTTTGTAATTAACCACTTATCTCGCCTTGCGAAGCAGGGTGTTGTGATATGACGATGACAGTTTAATCACACCAAAAAGCCACGAAGGTCAAATTTGATAATAATGCTCAGTCTACGACAACAGCAAAAAAGGTCACTGAAACTTGAGGAGAATTTATGGAGAGGAGGCCGGAGACAAAAGGGGGGTAATTAGTTTTTGTGTGTCTTCATTCAAAGGAGTTATCTTTATTTAACGCATTAAATATAATATTGTCTGAGGGTCGTTGGGAGTTGCGACGATGTCAGTGATCGTCTTCTGTAATTCATTTCCCTTGATTAAAAAAAAAAAGAACACAAAAACACCCCCCCCCCCCAAAAAAAAACCCCCAACAAACAAACAACAGCGTTCATCGCTAGTTTAATTCTATTTTGTCATCTGTCCCAATGATATGCCCAAATATTACCCATCGTTGTTCTTTAACTTTAGACTGTCTCTGTAGCAATGGTATAAATCGTCAGATATTTTCAGCGCAATGAATGAACGCCTGTCCATGATGTTTCTCATGTTTTCTGTCAACTACCTATTTGGTAAATTCGCTTTAGTCCTTTTCCAAGTTCCTGATATTAATTTGACATAGCTTTAACAACAATAAAGCAATAACAACTATCATAAATGCGAAAAGTATTTGTTCCCTATACCTATGTCATCTGTGGCGTCGGTGGACGAGTGCTTTGGCTGCCAGCCTCAAGATTCCGGTTTGAATCCTGGTAGTTCTATCAATATTAAGCCCTTGTTAAAAACTCTTTATTTACACATTGTTTTTCCTCACTTGGCTCAGGTGTGAATGAGCACCCTGATATATAGGCAGAGAATGGTAATACTATCAGGATGTTTGTTTGTATGATGATGATGCGCCTAACATGCTGCTCTACTATATGCTCTCCCGGTTGCAGAGAAGGATATTGAATGACATGGCTTGCTGGTGTATAAATTATAAATTACGCTAAGCCTGTGAGCCTGCACTTGAACAGGGATATATATATGGATTATAAACCAAATCTTGTTTTTAATTTGCATAAACGGTTAATAGAGAATTTCACATTTTTAAGAGAAGACTTTGATGGATAATCTCTAAGGTTTTCAGGAATAGTTTTTATCGAGAGGCAGTCAGCGGTATATATAGCAAGATGTGACTGTGTATCCCTTCTTATAACAGTGAACCATGTTGGGTTATGCAGATGACGTAGAATCTTAGCTTCTGAGGAACAAACCAAACAATATCAAAATCTCCAGTCATAGTCACTGTTTTATTGCTGATTATGGACGGACGACAAAAGTCACTTGGCAGGAAGTGAATTTAAACTGAGCAGGATGGCAATTTGACTGCGTTTGCGGAAATTAAACTCAATGCAACACCTCAGTCACAGAACTGAAGTGTAAATCGATGGGGGGGAGTCGGTGGTGCAGTGACTAAGACACTCGCCGTTGGTTCGAGGGGTCGCAGGTTCAAATCTTGGTGGAATCACTGTTTTTGTCTCAAGACCTTGATCCCACTTTGCAGCGCTGCATTGCAGCTGACCCCTGGGTTATTCCTGTCCACCCTCAGAATAGACTCTAAAGACAAATTTCCCCCTAGGATGAATAAAAGGAATATATTTTTGTTTTTTTCTCTTTTGCTTTGACTAATTGTTACGGCTAGTTCGACTGTCATGTTTGAGTCTTTAGTCTTAGTATATTATTCTTGGTCAAGATGCTTTACTTTGATTGCCTTACACTACACTTGACACGCTTGAAATGAGAACCGACTTAAATTCAAAAGTGGTGAAAATGACATGATGTGATAGACCATCAACCTACTTCTTGTTGTTTGCTGTTTTGCCTTCTATCACTATAATATATTATATATAAAAAAAGCAATATAAAGCAGGCTATAGAACCCAAGAAAAGCAAATGTGCAAAGTATGTAAAGTTGTTCATTTCATAATTTGTATGTTGACACTTATACTTATTTATATCGGGTCAAAAGGTTACAAGGCTGGCTCGACTATGATAAAAATTGTAGTGATAGATATGATGTGTGCATCTGCTATTTCTCATTCACATGAAGCAACAACCGACAACCAAATGTGGAAGGAAAGCGAGAAAGAGGCAGAGGGAGCCAAAAATGGAAAATACGATGAAGAGGCCCTCTTACTCTTACTTAGACTAGCCTTGACTATCTTATCTTATATACCAGAAAACAGTTTAACTAACAATGGTTACAAGTTACAGTACAGTCACAGAAATAGGTCTGGTCTAAGTTTAAGTACAGTACAGACAGCATTACACTAGTTCTCATGTGGATGTGGATGATAATTATCTTATCTCCAACACTAGATATACTGATTGCAGCAAAACACTTTGTCAAGTGACTTGGTGGTGTTCATAAAAAAAATAAAGTTGATGTATTCAGGGGAATTCTTCATGTTGTTGTTATAGTAATAGTAATAGTAATAGTAATAGTTAGGTGTCTAGTCTACCTCTGCTCTGCTCTCGAGTCTAGACTAAGAGACGTTTATTAATTACTGTAACTGTAGCCTCCTAAACTTAACATTAACATGCATCATTTTCTCTAATTCAAGTTTAAATGCACTGTTATACTGTGACACACAGTGATAAAAAAAATATACTATACAGCTAGCTACTATAGTCTAGTAAAGTACTATCTCCTGGAATCTAGAGACAAGAGGAGACTAGAGACTATAGATAATTACGTTGCGCTTACCTTAAATTGAATATCCTCTGGTTTCCATGACGGTCTAATATGTTGAAGAATTTGCTTAGCTCCTTCTTGAAAACCATCTTCTGAGATGGTCAGATCTAAATGCTGGATGGAATCAGGGCGCATGTTGATTCTTCTGTTTCTAACACTGTGACTGTCACAATCACAAACTCTTGTCTGCTACGACTCTACTAGTCTACTACACAACACGACACGGCACGGTGCAGGAGGATCACCACCACACAACACGCTTTCTTGAATGTAACTGTAACGGGAATGTAATAATTATTGAAGGATAAGGTTAAATTATCGTTTGAATCACCTGCCACAGGCTCGTCACGGTCGACATGAAATGGAAGCAGTGAGTCGATTAAACTCATGCAAATGAAATTTAAATGACAATAAAAAATAAAATGAGTTAGCTCCTACCTAAGTTACTATGCGAACTGTGAACTTTGAGAGCGACCATAACGAGCGAATGAACGAACAGCTACATGACCTGGCCTAAAGGTAACCTTTGAACTGTAGTCTCATTAGATTGAAGGACGGATTAGCAGCAGTCGGCCGGCCGGCACTCAAAATAGATTTCTATGTATAAGCATGTCTCCGTTGTTTTGCTTGGTTGGTTTTCGAAATTTCCATGGTTGTTATAATGTATGAATGAACATCACAATACACAATTATTTGCCATTTTCAACTCGACTAGCCTCTGCAACACTCTCAAATGCCATTTCTGCAGTGGAAACTACTACTACTACCACTACTACTACTACTACTTCTACTACTACTACTACTACTACTACTACTACTACTACTACTACTACTACTATTATTACTACTACTACTACTACTAATATTACCACTACTACTACTACTACTAATACTACTTCTACTATTACTACTTCTACTACTATTACTACTACTACTACTGCTACTAATACTACCACTACTACTACTACTACCACTACTACTACTACTACTACTGCTACTACTACTACTACTATTTCTACTACTACCACTACTACTACTACCACTACTACTAATACTACCACTACTACTACTTCTACTATTACTACTACTACTAAAACTACTAGTACTACTACTACTACTACCACTACTACTACTACTACTACTACTACTATTTCTACTACTACTACTACCACTACTACTACTACTATTTCTACTACTACTACTACGACTACTACTACTACTACTACTACTACTAATACTACCACTACTACTACTTCTGCTATTACTACTACTCCTACTACTACTACTACTACTACTACTACTACTACTACTACTACAACTATTACTACCACTACTACCACTGCTGCTACTACTACACCACACGTCTTGACACCCAATCTTCGCCATTCTTTTCGTTCCTATGCTTTCCAACCAGTTTGACAGCCGATGACCTGTCCACTCCCAGATATTATCTTCCCATCGTTCTCTTTGTCTGCCTCTCCTGCACAGTGTCCATACAACTCCAGTTTGCGTTGTTTTACAGTGGTCAAAAGTTGATCCCAGGGACCGACGACAGGCCGGGTTCTTCTTTGCAACTCCTCATTGGCAATGTGGTGTCTGTGTTAGATGCCAAGGAGTCTAAACAATTAATGATTTCCTACTTTCTTACTTTTCACAGCTTTGGGCGCAAGAAGACGGCGATCATTGGTTTAGTTCTCCAGGCTGCGACCGATGCCCTTATTGGTTTTGCCCCGTCCGTTCCCGTCATCATGGCCCTAAGGTTCGTGGTCAACGCTACTGGGATGGCCGCGTACATCAGTCTCTATGTGTTGTGTAAGCAGGTGTAACACACCCCACGCCACTAACAACAATCCTATGATGATGATGATGTTGACGATGATGATGATGATGCTGATGATGATGATGACGATGACGATGACGGCGACGGCGACGATTACGATGACGATGACGATGACGATGACGATGATGATGATGATGATGATGACGACGACGATGATGATGATGTCAATAATAATTATAATAATAATGCGTACTATTTTATATTATATAGTGTTGTTAGTTCTCTCTTTAAATATTTGTTCCTCCTTCAAATTCCCAGTCGTGGAGATGATCGGCGTCCACACAAGGAGCAAGGCGGCAATGTCGATCAATTTGGGGAATACCGCAGGTCTCTTTGTTGTGGTATTCGTCCATTTCATCATCAAAGACTGGAGAATGGCCCAGCTTTGCCAGTCTCTACCATTCCTTGCAATTGGATTGCTTTGGTGGTAAGCTCGTTTACGTTGGAGGTGATGGGTTTTTTTCTCCATTTTTTGAAATTCATTAGGACCTGTGATTGACTCGTTTGACGCAGATGTGTGTATGAATTATAATAATAATGGATAGCATTTTTATAGCGCATATCCAAGAAATTACTTCATGCTGTATATGCGCATTCAAAAAGAAAAAAGAAATAGATCTATAATATTATAATTCACAATAGTATAGATAATGGTATACCAATTTCAATTACAAGGACAAG